>BMAO01005957.1:0-186714 GCA_019973975.1 Trichonephila clavata
TTAATATTAATTTTTCAGAAATAAAAACATTTTGCAAAAAAGAAATGGCAATAATTGCTACAGATAGAACAGTAGCGAGTGTTGTACCATTTTGGAATTATAGCTAAATTAGGTCATTTTTTGAAATAATTTGCTCTGGATGGGAAATTATGCTTTTTCTTTTTAGGAGAATCAAAGTTAGGTGACATCATTTTTTAAAACCGACTCAAACTACGCTAATTTTAAGTAAACCAGCAAAGGTTACTGCTCGATTTGTGACAGAAATTAATAGCACAGTTATGTAGGATGTCGTTAGTGAAAAATTCATCGTAAAATTGTGAAATTTGTGGTCACAGCAGAGCCGGTTCAACCATTGGGCGCTTAGAGTGGGCACCTAGGGAGGGGGAGGTGTTCAAAAGGGTCCGGATAAGCAAGACCCCTTAACCAGATTTTTTTGGTTATATATTTCGATCCTCCAGTGCCAAGGGGGCCTGTGGATCTTCTGCACCCAGGGCCCGAAATAGGCTTAACCCGGCATTTCTTGCGCAGGGTATATCATACCCACCGTCTGACTTTTTACAACGCTCCTTCTAAATTTTTTTTTGTGGAAAATTGATAATTTCTCGATTACCTGACTTTAAGGTCATATCCTTTGAGGGGCCTTAGCTTGTAGGTAAATTCTAAATATATATTTTTGGATACCGCCTCTTTGGGTATTTCATACCCTGCGCGTGAATCACCGTTACAGTTCTGAATGCATGATCACGCTTTAAATATTTCTAATTCTATGGCGCATTTTTGTAGTTAGGATGAAGAAATGTTATATTTAAGTAATTTAATAGATACAGTATTTAATAAGTACAGTACAACAGTATTTTTGGATAAGAAAATCTATTTGCAGTGATGATAGCATCAAATGATGAAGAGTAAAATAGCAAAAATATTTCCTCTACTGAAATCGATCCAGATAATTTAACTGATGGAGCAATTATCGTCCTTGTGATAAAATGACCACGTCATATCCAATGGCTGGAAAATGTAATGTTTATCCTACGACAATCTTTTTTATGTTGTTGAACGTTGCGACAATAAATGCGCAAATTATTTTGTTAATTGCTCAGAAACCACCTACTAAACATCGAACCCGACTATAATTTCTGAAGTGTATTCGAAGTTTCGAGTTACAGAAGAATGTAAAGAATGTAGAAACTAGCAAGCAATGCTTCTACGAAATAAAAAAAATAAGATCCACAGTGAAAAACATCGCACTTACTCGCGACGAAGTATAAAGGAGTGTATATATATATATAAACATACTGAATGCCCTAATAAAAAGAACAGAAAAACTAAATTTACGTGTGAAAAGTGAAATAAACATATTGTATTTCCTACTTTTCTTCCTGTTTCTCCTTTGTATATAAATTTTACGGTAAAAACAGAATGTAACAGTTTTAGGTATGAGATACCCTGCGCGAGAACTTTCGTTCAGTTGTTTCACGCGAGCTTAATCGGCACTGGGTCAGTAATGGGCCAATAATGTGTAATGAAGAGTGTAAATTTTCCGCATTTCCCAAATATACGATTCATCACTTATCCAAGTAATGTGGAATTCCCCCCCCCTAGAACTGATATATGCCCCCCCCCTTTCACACAGTGCCTGCTTCGCGTTGGAAAAAAAATTTTGACACCTTACATATAGGAGATTCTGAAATACCAATCAATTTTCTTAGCCTGTTTAGTTTCAAAAAATTACTGAAGAAAATTGTCTAATTATCTTGAGGTTTACCCATTCGATGCTATGATATTTACTGAACGGAAAACTGGGAAAAACAGAAACCTGTTGCTGACGTTAAAAAGATTTTATATTTATCTGAGATAAAACGATGAATACACGAGAAAATCAGCAGCTGTTACTGGAAGAAATCTCCCCTAAAGCAGGAACGAAAAATATTCCCAATAAGTCAAGGGTGAAAAAATGGAGCTAATACTTTTAGTTCTAACGATATCTGTAGTTCCACTTTTTGCAGGTCAGTTACCCAGTTTAATTTATACTTTAGTCTAGAATTAAATTAAGCATCTGAACTTATTCTGTAGAATGAAATAATGATGAAAATACGAGAGAAAATACTGTTTAATAGCATTAAAAAGTTTTTGAAATCTATTATATCATAATTCTTAAAAATGAGTTCATAAATTATTTTCAATGTCATATATAATTTTTTCATTAAATATTTAAAACTTACAAATTTTGAATCAATTTAAATATCGGCGGCATTTTCAGGCCAGAAAAATTATTCAGACTTTTCCATGTATTTTTTCTTCAATAGGTACACTTTTTTTTCTTTCAAATCCTACTTAGTTCACTCTTCCTAAATATATTTGTTTATTTATTTATAGATCTTGTTAAAATTTTTCAATCGTTAATAATATACTTTCTATTCATCTATTCAAGTTCAAATACATTTTTTAAACTTGTAGTGAATGGCACTTGACATTATATAATACAGTTTTTTCAAATATTAATTCATTAATTAAATTAAAAAATGAATAAATAGTAACAAACACAAAAATAATAGTCCAGCAGAATATATAGAAAGGAAACTCGTTCGTTGTGTCCCTGTAGCGCAATGGATAGCATGTTGGAATTGTAATCCAAAGGTCGAGGGTTCGAATCCCACCTGGGATGGCTTAATTTCTGAGACTGTGATTTCTTTTTTACTATACTATTTTATTAAAATAATTAAATTTAATTAATGAATGTAAGTAACAAGTAAACAAAATAGTCTAAAACACTATATATAGAAATGAAAATAGAAAATTGCAAGGAAAACCGCTTGCTATTTTGTCTCTTAATGTTGTGATTCTGTCAAATGTATATACATATTTAAATTAATTGTAACTATTTAATAAAAAGTAACTAAAATAAATTTTTTCTTTTGTTTTCCTAAGTAGGAATTAACTTAAAATTTTTTTTTATATATATTATGTTTTAAATAAATTTTTTTAGATCAAGCAATTTTACGTATTTAGGTGTTTCCTGCATTTGAGATAATAAATAATGTAATTCTCTCTCTCTCTCTCTTTTGTTTGTTTGTAAAGAGGCATAGGTTGATTTTCTAGGAAAAAAATTAAGCATTTTTACCTTTAGTTTCTTCTGTCATCTAATTCGGAATATTTGAATAAGCAAAAAAGCATTGCATTGAGTTACAAAATGCATGACTCTTAATAATAAACGGTGGCGCGCGCGCGACCGACGAAAAGATATATACTTACTTTATAAATTAAGAAATTAGTTTGTAAAACCTGTTTGACGATGATAATCCAATTAAATTGACTGTTTAATCTTTTTTTTTATTTGGAAAGGATTAATTTTTATTTCCCTTGGTTTAATATTTTATACTTTACAGTACATAATGAAGATTTAGCACTGCAAAATCCTGACTTATTCGAAGGCGATATCTTGGGCATAGATCCTCACGCTGTACGTATGCTCATAAACTTAGCATATTTTTTACCATGAAAACTTATACATTAGTTTTAATTGTATGTAAAACTTATACATTACTTTTAATTGTATGTAAAACTTATACATTAGTTTTAATTGTATGTAAAACTTATACATTAGCTTTAATTGTATGTAAAACTTATACATTAGTTTTAATTGTATGTAAAGCTTATACATTAGTTTTAATTATATGTAAAACTTATACATTAGTTTTAATTGTAGGAATCCTAATCATTTAATATCTTCTAGGATCGAAATGCTATTCCAAGAGATGCACAACGGTGGCCAAATGGACGCGTGCCTTACCAAATCGATCCCTATACTACTTACGGTAAGTTTATCATATACTAAACATCAAAGTTCTTTTAGATGCATCGAACAAAAAAAAACTTTTATCTCAATTATCCATACGGAGTTTATCAATTTTTTTTTTTAAAAAAGTCCGCTTCGTTTTAGATTTGGAACAATAAAAAGTCATATAATTCCGGAAATCCACATTAAATATATATTTGCATTTACGCAACTAATTTATTAACCCTTTAATTGCCGCTGGCGTATATATCCGTCTTGCTCAACCGGTGCGTTGAGTGCCCCGGACGTATATATCCGTTCTTCCAAAGTACAATTCCTTCCTTTGCTCTGCTATCATTAAACTATTCTGATGGCTTTGAAATGCGATGAAATGACTTTGGCACTGCTTGCGAAGAATATGCTTATTTCAGAGAAAAATTTGCTTATTTGTGTATTTTTGTTTCCCGTCCAATACACCGCATATGCGAGTCTATGTGAAAGCGAATCGCGTTACTTTTAATTAGCAGTTAAGGGGTTAAAATATTCATGTATTCATAATACCAAATGGCAATTTTTTTTTCAAAGAATTACTTTTGGAAATCTGGGAGAAAAATTTAGTTTTAAGAGCTTTGATCAAACTGATGGAAGAGTCAATCCATCCCTCCGAATCAATTTGAATCAACATTATTGTATAAGATTGAGAAATAACTATATATGTACTTTTGATGTTTGTGGGATTGCACAATATGTCGAGAAGCATCTCGGATTTACATATTAATACAATTTCCTTTTATCCAGAAATATAAAAATACATTGTCATAACCGGAACTCTTCTAATCATACGTTGTAACTATGATTTTTTATATTTTTCATTGACTTAATTGTTCAATATCTTTGGAATAAATGTATTTTCAATATTTGAACAAGAGTATGAATATTGTATTGAGACCATTTATGACTTGAAATCAAAAGTACTTGATACTTTGTTCATAAATCTTACACAGAAATTTTTAAAAAACACCTGCACATCTTTACTTATTACGATTATCAGACTTACCATACAGAAAAAGCTAAATTAACTATCTAGTCGAAATGTAATGTTCGACATATTTTGCTATACACTCAAAATTGAAGATCTGGCAAGCACTCAATCAAATAATTCAGAATTATAAATTTTAATTCAAATGAGTTTTTCTTATTTTTACAAAATCCGCATTATTCCAAAGAAACAGAAAACAAAAACATCCCTCCTCTTAAAAGTAAAAACGAAAGTGCCTCAAATATTAAAACTAATAACAAAAAAAAACCTCATTTCAGTATTTAGTTCTCAAATTTTTCCCCAGTAAACCTCCTCCCTCTTTCGCCAATGAAAAGTTAATTTTAAAGCACCTTCAAAGTAAAGATTATTTCGAACAACCTTGAAATGCGTGCATGTGAGAGAAATATTTTATGCAAAGTTAGATTGTGTAGTATGGTTAAGATCACAAATAAATTTACCAAAAATATGCAAATTGCAAAATATTATTTCATTAAAAGAATTGAATTGTTTTGTTCTCATTAACTGACTGTTAACATCGTACTCAGAGGTAACAATGTGGGCTCTACTGCCGCTTACCACACAATTTTGAACCACGGGTCACACCTTACCCAACATCTTTTCCTTCCTGAGTGGCTCGACAGCCCAGGGTGAGCCTTGGCCTTCTCAAGAAGTCTTTTCCTCTTCAATTCTTAGTTCTCAGAACTAGGAGATGTTTTTCTAGATCATCAATTCATCGAAGATTTGGCCTTCCCTTTCTTCGTGTACCAATTGTTTGAGCATTGAAGACTTTTTTAGGGGTGTGGTCTTTGTCCGTTCTGACAACGTTTCAATGTTCGGGTATGCCTACTTCCCTCTAATCCCCCTTGTCTTCTCTCGGACCCGGCTGGATGTGTGGGGAGAACTGAATGATCAGTCAACATGATTCACTCAAATTATTTTGTCACAAAATATCAAGCAAGCACAATAATAATCCAATTAAGATTGTTGATCAGTACTAAGAGCGCGAAGGTGAGACCAATTAACCCGGGATAATAGTTACGTGATTTCTACGATAACCTATACAAGCTCAAATTCAACTGCGCCGCAAGCTAACTAGTTATTCCCTAATTTCTATTTAAAGAGTGTTCATAATACCTGTACTCTTGTGAAGTCGAAGTGCTATTGTTGAGGCCTTGAACACTGATACTTGACGGGATCAAATCCGATCTGATTGATCCTCACTGGGAAATCTTCAGTTAACACTTTTATAAACTTAGATTCGCATTGCAATAACTCACGATCCTCCTCTCACTAACTCTCAAAACTCGAATACAAAATTTATATAATAAACTTAAATTGCATAATCACGTTTTCTTACCTTCGGTGAAAGTTCATTGAGAAAAATATTTCTCTAAAAGAGTCCCCAAGATGTTAGTAAGAGTCGCGTATAGATCCCGTCACACAACGTGACCTGTCCGTTTAATAACCTAACATCACACTCTACAAATTTTTATGCTACGCTAACCTAAGGACTTTGAGCCACGACAGATTAACTTTCATCAGACTCTCCACGCAGCGGATCTTTGGTGACATCAGGACTCGATAGAAAAGTACCGGTTATCACGATCATGCCCACTCGGCTCATGGAATTTATAACCAAAAGAAAATAGTGCAAGTTTTCGTATCCATTGTTAATAAATTGCTATAAGTGTGAACTATTTTTTAACTGTTACATTTTGAAGCAATACAAAGGCTATTAGAGACCTACCTCGTAATTTTGAACCAGTCAAGTGATCAGCAGCTACCCTCGGGCAGGGACACCTTAAGACTTCTTGAGGTCTTGGGACCCTACGCCATTGGCGTAGCTACTTCTAAGAGGGCCCTGTATCAAAAATACCTTGGGGCTCTTGTTTGGGGCCCCTTAAGATTTTGCGCTTTTTTGCTTACACATGTTGGGGCCCCGTATCATTAATACGGTGGTTGCTACGTCCCTGCCATGGACCCTACGCAAATGTGGCCCGAATAAAAATAAATGTACATGACTTACAATGACACAAACCGGCTCGACCGACTACCACCTTTTGACTGAAGGAGTAATGATGGTATATGGTGGCAAGTTTAGGCTTATAAATGGACGACGGTTCTCTCATGTAGCCAGTTGATATATCGGTTCGTAATTCCCCGTTTTTCGGAGAATATGACTGGAAAAAACATTTGGCCGTTGGAATAATTCGAATCATGGTCTTATTAAGGCTGAGTGGAGAACGAGACGAGGCCCCCATTGTGGTCGAGTCCTGGGCCCGAGCCATGCCTTAAGACGTCCCTGACCCTGGGTTAGCTCATCTTCATTCAAATATCTAATTAATTCGCTTCCAATGTCCGCGATCATTCATTTCTATCGAAACTATTAGAAATAGATGTCCTCTTTCTTAGTGAATCGTAATGAGAATTTGATCTCTTCTCAGGTTTAAGACAGATGGATTTTCTTGAGAAAAGAAAAACCATCTGTCGCTTAACCTCAGGAGTAAAACCACGATTTAAGAATAATTTCTTTCATAAAAACGCGATGTTTGGTATTGTAAGTAAAAACAAAACATTTTTTTCAGATGCAAAACAAAAGGAAATGATCAAAAAGGCTATGGATGAGTATGAACAAAAAACATGCATTCGCTTTGTAGAAAAAGAGGAGGATGAGAAAGATTTTATTCTCATTTTTGCAGGAAGAGGGTAAGCAAACAGTTGACTTTATTTTATTTTAATAAAAAGTTATTCTTTTTTTTTAATCATGAAGGATTTTTTTATTAGAGAACATGGTAGTATTTACAATATTATGTGTAAGAAGTATTGCTTTCATAACTTATGATTAAAACGATCGAAAATAATTTAAGAAATATTCTGAATTTTCCTTTTTAAAATTTTTTGAAGAACAATTAGGCAGGTAAATCTATTTGTTCTTTTTCAATGGCTCAACAGCCCTGGGTGGACCCTGGCCTTCTCCACAAGTTTTCTCCAGGCATCTCTACTTTTGGCAACTATTTTCTAATTTTTGACTTTTAAAATATTTAGGTTTTTTTTTTGACACAGTCAATCCATCTTAACGGGGGTCTGCCCCGAGGTCTATTTCCCATGGGCTTTTCCGGAAAGATTGTCAAGCAGCAACGATCTTCATTCATTCTACCCAGATGACCACCCCCATTTAAGTCTCTGTAATTTGACAAATTTTACAATATCAAAATTTATATCTAATGATATATATATATATATGATTAAGGTTCTTCTGTAAAATGGAAGAAAAAAATAAAAAAGTAGTTTCAGTCAATATTTATTACATCCAAAAACATTGGGAAGATACATGTGTATAATTATTAAAATAGATATAAGGAAAAGAAATGTATGCAATTAAAATACTGCATTCAGAGTGAGTAACACACGTAAAATATATTTGTATTTAAAAATTTTCACTCAGAGATAGCGACTCCTGTGAAATTTTAACTAAACCACAGCTTTCCAGATGAAAGATAATTTTAAATTATCTTCCAATTTTTTAACATGAAAAATCACGTAAATTTTCAAACTGAATATCTGAAAACAATATTCACTTAGGCAAGTTAAAGTACATGAAGTCTCAAACATATACATCATATCACCCAATACACTGTGGATAAGAGATGAAGGATTCTGGGATAGGAGAGATTAGTCCCCAACCTACCAAGAAAGACAGCAGTAGACAGACTCTTTAGAGGTCTTCTGGACCTCTAAAGAATAGAAGTGGTAAAGTAACTGTCTAGTGGTAGACTAGTGATACAAACTGTATTTTGTGTGACTCTGAACAACCTATGATTAGGGAATATTTGTGTTGCACTTCCTAGTTGTGAGGATATTGTTAAGTACTGGAGAGTCCATGAACTAATGATTTAGGCACTAATATTCCGCAATTTTTAAATAAATATACAATCATAAAATTCAATACTTTTGGTTCATTTACAGATGCTACTCAAAAGTAGGCAAAACAGGTGGAGTTCAAGCCTTATCATTTGGCAATGGTTGCTTTCAATTACCAACTTTGATACATGAACTTGGACATGCTATTGGATTTTACCATGAACACACAAGGTCCGACAGGGATGATTACATCACCATCCACTGGAGTGCAATTATGAATTGTAAGTACCATAGAAATAACTTTTTAGTTATAAAGATTATGCTTAATTGAATCTTTTATAAAACTTTCATAAGTAAAATAATTTGTTAATGGTTTCATTATAAACAGAAAAGTTTTTATTTCCCAATCTTGTATGTAAATTATATGCTATCTACTGATGTTCCAATTTTATTATCAAAAAATTGACAAGACACAATGTAATGTCTGGCTACTGTTGGGGGTGGATTATTGAGTGTTTGGCCCCATTCTCCATACCTGCAGGGAGGGTTGCTATTTGTTAAAGAAAAGGGCATTGGCCTTTGAATGAGAGCATGACAGAAAAGGAAGTCCCTTTGTTTTAGCATGGCACACACTGTGTTGACTTTCGTATTAAGAGAGAATTGTGTTCTTCGTAGCGAGATGTACTGTGCTGGGAATTATTGGAAAATATAAAAATATATTACACACATCATGTTATATGAAAGTCATCATGAAACACTACCAGTGCAATGATTAAAACAATATTATTGTAGGATTATATAGAAAAATACCTTTGATTAGAAGAGTCTCTAACATTAAAAGTTCAATAAATTTAAAAACAAATTGTGAGTTTATGAGAACAATTAAGCAAATTAAGAGTTTTAAAAACAATCATGTAATTCTATTTGAATCTCTACATTCCGATTCAGTTTTTGTAATGCTAAAAATTTTAAGAACAATACCAAATTTGATACAATTTATTTAATGATCTTTCATTTTTCTTCTAGCCGCAAAAGATCAGTTCTACAAACTAACTCCTTCTGAAAATAGACTTTTAGATACCTTTGATTACAATTCAATAATGCTGTATGGGGAAAGAACTTTCTCAAAAGATGGATGGACCAAAACGATGACAGCTAAAGAAAAAGGAGTAAAACTTCTAGATGTTTATGA
Source organism: Trichonephila clavata (assembly GCA_019973975.1). Lineage (NCBI taxonomy): Eukaryota > Metazoa > Arthropoda > Arachnida > Araneae > Nephilidae > Trichonephila > Trichonephila clavata. The sequence continues at coordinate 9,868 of BMAO01005957.1, forward strand.
CAAGAAAGGTCTCAGTGACAGTGACGTTAAAAGAATCAAGAAATTATATGAATGTTAACTGAACTTTATTTAAAATGTAGACCAAAATTGTTTAAATTTTAACACAACAAATGCAATAGCAACATTTTTTTTTTTTTGAAATTAAATATATTTTTAAAAATGCTTTATAATTTTGTAATTATAAATTTTAAAAAACTAATGTATTTCCAATTTTATAAATGTCGAAACATACGATAAACCTTATACAAAAAAAATTGGAATTTTCTAGCAGTCATAATAATTATGCGATGTTACAATTCCTTAATGTGTGAAAACAGTAATACTTTTCAAAAACTGTCCACTTATGAGAGAGAAGGAATGAAACTAATAATTATGTATAAGGTCTCAGAATAAAATATTAGAATCAATATAGTGTCAGTATCAATTTAATTAAGAAAACCTTTGAAATTTTACTAGAAAACACATTTATTTACATGGAAAATTGATCTTAAAAAAGTACACTGAATGAGTTTTAAGTAAAGTGACATTTCCAGAGTAATTTTTCTTTTCATTGTTTCTTCTTGTAAATGACTTTGATCCTAAAAATAATAATGAAGAGTTAATATAATTAGGTATACACACAGTCATTATTTGCAAACATAATTTCACCTCAAACCCAAGTAAAAGGAATTTGAGATTCTTTTTTTAAAAATTATAAATTATTCACTTAAAGTGCTCTTAGAATTCAACATATAAAATTTAAAAAACTAAAATTGTGAAATATTACACAAAATCTCTTGATCAAATAAAAAGAAGTTTAAGAAAACATGAAGTCAAGGGTTATTTTTTACTAGTCACTAAATAATGTAAATTCAAAATGTTTCGACTACATATCCCACATCAATTAAAGTAAATGTTTTGTCGAAAAATATATGTGGATACATCACACCCTTTGGGTATTTAAGGTAAGAAAACCAATTAATACATATGACTGTCTTTCAGGTATTCCCCTGTTTGAAGTTAAATTCTAATTAGGAATCAATTCAAATATTTTGCAATAATTTCAGAAATAATTTAAATTATGATTATGAAATGTAATACAGAACATATTTAAAGTGTGGCTGATATACATTACTTATTTATTGTTAAAACTTTACAGATTTGTAAAATTGAAGCATTAATCATTCAAACTTGTAAAAACCATCTTTGCCATAAAATATACTAAAAACGTTATTTAAACCCTTGACATACAAATAAAATGAAATTTGAGTTTTTTTTTCCCCAAGAGGGAAAGAAAATGGAAGAGAAAGAAAGGAGACCCTTGAGAGTTTGAAACGAAGCAGAATCAACACATGATTCTTAGCAGCAATATCTTACCCAAAGAAAATTATTGACATCTTAAAGATGTTACCTACAATGACATATGAAATAATGCCATCCAGTCATTATATGTCAAGGATTTTAATCAGTAAATACATGATAACAATGATTTTTTAGTTTTATCAATACTTTAAATAAAATCTTCAACTATTAATCCTAATCATACATTTCAAGGGGTTAATCAGTAAATACATAACAATGATTTTTAGATTTATCAACATTTAAAAAAAAATCTTTAAACATTAATCCCAATGATACCAGAATCCAATTAAATATTTCTATTTTGAGTTAATATGTTGAAACTTTTAATTACCTTAAAATAACCTTTTAAAAAATTAAAATTTATCAATTTCAGATGAGCAGTAGAATTATTAAAAACAAATACAAGCATTATAAAATGTTAAATATTGATACAGATACATCTAATAAAATAATCTTACCAAATGGATAGCAATTAGTCCGTCCTCTTAGGATTGCTTACAGAAACATAATGATAAAAGACAACAAGAAGAAAAAGTGTCACTCCCAGAACATTTGCAAAGATGGCAAGCTGTATATCAGTGATCATTCTAAAATGTAGAGAAAATCTATAAAATATAGCTTAAGCTTCAAACACATAAAGAAATTATTCACATAAATATATTTATAAAATATATGCACCTTTTACTTGTAACTAACTAAAAAGTGAGTTTGGTAATATGTAATGGTGTGTGTACGTGCATTTGAAGTTTCATTTTTCAGGAGATAATGAAAAGTCTAGAATGGCATTTCAAATACTCAAGTCTTTTGCTACAAGATAGCATTTTAACTTTAATTTCTTCACATTCAACTACTTCTCTCAAAGAAAGGGCTTATTTATTTACAAACTTCACAAAGTTAAATTTTAAAGTAAAAAATATTCTTTAAAAACTAATATCAAAAATATTCTTTAAAAGGTACTAGAATTATGATACCAAACATATTATCTGCTAAATATTTAGCCCCAATATTTGTCAAGTTAACAAAAATAAAATGTTAAAAAAATATTACTTTTTTTAAATTTCTTTTACTGATTTATTATTATCAAATAACAAATTAAAATATAGTTTGAAAGAGCATGTAAAAGCAAAATTAGAATCTAAAACATATAGTAAAAGTACATGGCTACATTTATATATCTTTATTTATATTAAAAAGACAATTTCACTGCTTATTTCAAAACTCCAGATGAGATTCAATAACAAAAAAAGCACATATGAATCAAAACATACAAGCCTATGCATTACATAAAATAAGAATTAAAGAAAAAAATCATAAGTGAGATTTCCAGTATGGTATACTGGACTGTATAATGGTTTTGAATAATTATAAGTGTAAGTATTACTGAAACTGTTTATTTCTAAGTTTGCTAAATCATTACCAAAATAAAAAAAAATCCAAAACTGAAGAAATCTGTACTTTGCTAACAGAAAAATATCAATATTTTAAGTTTGAATACCTGATTCTGAATTTTTTTAATGATATACAATATTTAATATAAGCAAAGTATGCAGAGTAACTAACCATACATACTATTTAAATTTAGTCAATGACTTTAGTGAATTTCAACGAATTTATTAAATAGAAACTAATAAAAATATTTTTTAACCAAATACTTTTTTAGATTAATGTAAAATTCTATTTAACATTAGTGATTTTTTTCCATAATTTGTAACAAATTCAAACAAAACCTTACCTTTCTCCCAACTTTTTAATTAAGTTTTAAGCTAAAAAAAAGGTAATTCTATCTTTTATAACCTTTTTCAGATCAAGAATGCCAGAGTATAGAATAGAGTGCCCCTTTGATCTGGCAATGTTTTCTTTAGATTTCACAGTCAAAAACATTTTCATTCTAGTAAATTGTATATAACGCAGATAAAATGAAATTTTGACTTATTCTTATAAGATTTTGTGTTCTCTATATTTGATTGCTAATTTCATTTAAAATTGGCAAACATTTTTAAAAAGACAAATTATTTTTGTTTGGATAAAACATGTTAGCTCCGTTGTTGTAAAAAAAAAAATTAGGATTGCAGCTTTGATATTTATTGGGAAATTTTATTATTTCTTTCCTTTTTTTTGAGTTTTTCTTCAGTTATTGGTACTTGCATACTAACATAAACCATGCCAACTTCCAAAATAACGAACCCCGATTTTGCATGTGTTGTAGGCAATAAATTGGCAATCATGTGCTTTGTTTTATAATTTTCTGTTTGCTGCCATTTTAAGCCTCACTATTTGTTGATATGGCAAGCTCAAATACAAAAATGCAGAATTCTTAAATAATAAACTTACAAATAAAATTAAATAAAAATTTGTTATTCTTTTTTTTTATTGTTTATTATTTATATACACTGAACTGAACTCAGTAGCACAACAGCTCATGAGGGACATGGTCTACTGAACCTATCTCAGTTTACTTGACCTTAGGTGCTGGGATGCATGTGCAGATGTTTCGGTCAAGTGGTCAGTCATTATTTATATATAATTACTATGTTCTCATAGTATTTCTAATTATGTACTACATATTCCCATTTCAGAATTTGTGAGGTTTTATTTAATGTCACCAATATGGTTGCGATAGAACACAAATACCCAGTTATTTTTTCTGAGCAGTATAAGTGAGATGTATAACTTACATTTCTGTTTTAAAATCCTTTTTGAAGCACTAGGAGAAAATATCTGCAATACAGTAACACATTTCAATTTAATTAAAATTGAATTTTCAATATCAAAAATGATATACATTTGATTTAGAAGAATTTGACTGATAAACTTATTAGGAAATATTGCAAAAGAGGAATAAATATGCATTTTATTAAGGGGCTTGTGAGAAAGAATACTTGAAGTGAATTATTTATGATCCACATTTTAGTGAAAACGAACACGTGGATTCAAAAAAGTCAATAATGATTTTATTCTTTTTGGATAACTGTCTTAGATATCAATAACAAATATCACACAGGATAAGCTTCTTGAATACAATAAAACTTAATCACTTTATTTGAAATTCCCATCTATTCTAAATGTCTGAGTTCATGTGGAAAAGGATGCATAAAATCAATTTAATGAACAGTATTGCATCTTTCTCAGTGATCTTAAAAAAATATTTATTTTTCCTAATAAGAATCAGAATTCTACCAAAAAGAAAGTCTTTATTTTTTAGAATTGGTTAACTCTTATTTCTTAATGGTAAAATGTTTCCTCAATTCACTAAATTCAAGTAATTCTCTTTTATGCACATGGAAATTTGTATTTTATATAGTTTTTCTTTTTGGTACTTGCATATTATTGCAACCTATTGGGGACATGATATGAAACGAAGCACCTGGTTGCCAATTCAGCATGTACGACACATAGGAAATTGGGATTGCCAACTTGGCGAGTTATTAATATAGTTGGCAATTGTTGCAATAGGTTCAAGTGTAGTATAGAGATTCCTTTGGATTTGGCGAATTTTATACAGATATTATGGTAAGATAACGAATTAATTCTGGCTTCCGGACATTTATCGCTAAGTGAAGTAGCTTGGCGATCGATTTTGGGCGCCAAAAGAAATTGACATCGCCAAGGGCCCCCATACTACACTTTAACCGTTGCGATAATATGCAAGTACCTTCTTACTTTGCCTGGAATTTCGTATTTAGCACTCTTCAAATAACTATTAATATAAATCAATAGTAAAAAAATGCCAACTTTGCCAAGGACCTCATATTTTATACTTTACCAAAAAAGTCTTGATTTATGATTCTCAGCTGTATTTTGTAATACTTATATTTTAAATGTCAGTCTGATTTTATTTTTTATTAACATCACATTTTGAAACTGCATTTGAGTTAGACCCCATATTGATGAGCCTCAGTCAAGTAGTGGCGACAACATAAGATTACACCCCACTCTTCAAACTTCAACACAGACATAAACTCGAACCTCGACAGATTTAACATGCAGTAGCCCCTCTGTACAGCAGGTCTTTAGTGGCAACAAGGCTCAAACTCATGAATGGACAACACTAACCACAAATTTGTGGCAAAAACCACTCGACTACATGATTCGCATTCTTCATAATCAATTCTCAAAAACTAACTTGATATCGGTCTGTTACCCATTTTTACTCAAATTATGTCAAATAGGTAATCGTAATTACAAATACTGTAATGTTATTGCCATAACTAGGTGAAAATTTACAATTATTCAGAGGAAAAATTAGTAGCAGTTCAATAATAAATTAGTTCCTAATCCTGCAATCCTTTCTTTCAGCAAAAAAAAACAACAACAAAAAACTAGCTTCTTGATACATTTGGCTTAAAATTTATTCGTGTTCAAGAACTTTTAGCAACATTATTTGATAAAAAAATTTCTAATCGAGTGCAAGTTGGAGGTTTAGGTTATTTTTTTTAAATGTTCACTAAACTATCAATAATTTAGCGTAAGTTATTTATGATTCATAAATGTTAATTCAAGTAAAATGCAGTCTCATGAGTAATGAAAAGACAATACATAACAATTTAAACTTTAAAAAATTAAAACAAAAAAAAGCATTTTTTTTTAAATAAAGGAGAATTTTTATGGTAAAAAACTTAAGTAAAGGCGAAAAGATTTATATAATGCATAATGTTATATCCAAACATGTCGATCAAGCAAATAATCTTTTAATACAAAAATTCTAAAATAAGATGAAAATCAATCATTTCTATAACACTTACTTGCAATATGACTTGGTTTTTTTAGCAGCTGAAAATGTTTCTAAATTTTATCAGAAACCGGCGAAGAGACACGTCACAAATAATACCGAATAGCTAAACGTAAACAATAATCTGAAGTATTAGTAGAAGTAGAAGTTCTATTAAAATTTGCACATTTAAAGTAATGGGAAACAACAAATTTTTTAATTTTTTGAATACAAAGTATGAATTAACTATCCTAATTGTTATAAAAAGGACTCCACATGTGTTTTCTAATTTTTTATGCCACAGATATAATTTTTCAAGATGTTTTAAATTTTTATCAAAAAAAAAATTTTCAAAGAGCGGAACCGGAATTGACTACTTTGCTGCCATCTATTATAAGAAATAGGAACTATATTTCTATGTCATTATCCAGGGAGGCGGAGAACAAAGACGTGGCGGGCGGAGCAAATGGAAGCTATGTTCTGGCTTCTCCTTTGTTCTCCCGTGACCCCGAATTTGTGTTTAATGTTTGACGTGCATAGCGGAAGAATTGTAATTTGTAAATCATGAAGCGACACTTGGATTATTTGTATGAAAATTTCAGGGATTTATTTATCGACTAATTTTGATGGTGAGTAAAGTTTAAATATGTCTAAGTATTTGTTTTTTTTAACTATAGTTATTTTTCTTTGCAATTTTAAACATCTGTTATACGCGTCCACATTTGTTGAGAACATTCCAACGCCTTTCAAAAAAGCGTTTTAGGTAAGAGGAATTGACAGAAGCAAATGTATTAATTATAAACTAAAAAAGAATTTGTCAAAAGAAATAACTTTAAAATAAATATCAGATAAGCTACGAAAACAAAGAGATTGTTTTGAACATCTTTGTTCATGTAAACAAAGGGTACGTTTTTTGAAATGAAATTTTTTTTGTTGTTTTGGTATTTTGCTTCTTTTAAAACATTGTTCTTGTTTATAATTTTTTATAGTTTTGTTAAAATAATTTGCATTTTATGTTATAATTTTGAAAATCATGGAAGGGTATCCTATTTCTTCGTAGCTTTGTTTCCGAATGCATTATTTACTCAGTGCTTTATGCATTGCAAAATTTTATTTTTGCTTTTAGTGATCATTTTAATTAATTGTTTATGAAGTTTTACGAATATAAAATAGATAAAGTTCTACGTTAGCGAAGGAAAATAATTGTGTGTTATTACAAATCTATTTAGAAACTAAATTTTACTTTATTGAAAAAATTTTCCATTTTGACTGTTAGGTTTGAATAATTTCATTCGTTTGAAAAAATATTTTATTCATAAATACGTGTTCAAATAATAGCATTAGTTATTTGATAATGCAAATGTAATAATTTTTCAAATATGTGAACTAAGGAATATGTAGAATAAATCGAATGTATGGAATATTTTTAAGTACGAAAAACAACTTCTATTTAATAAGTATCCCAAACAATGAGGGTAAAAATAAAAATGTAAAGCATTATTTTAATGCCAATACCGGTATATTTTTTGTACGTTGTTCTCTATTTATGATTTGCTTGTGTTTTCGGTTTGTGAATGGTTAAAATTCCATGGTAACTGAACAGTAGTTTTTAAAGTTGGAGGAATGTGATAGATTCATTCCTATAAAAAAACTCATTTTGTTTCTTTTTGTTAAACAAAATTTAAATTCCGATATCCCAAGCAGCATCTTTATAACCAGTGGTGCCATCTGTCGGAAAAATATAGGAAAAATAAAGTTAGCTGTGAAATAGCAAATTTACATGAAGTTTGTAAATTCTTCCATTTAAAAATATTTGTAAATTTATCATTTTTCATAAGAATAAGTTTTTAAAACAAATTCATAACTTTTTATATTGCAGATATTTTTCTAAAATTTTAAAAGATTATTTATTAAAAGGAAAACATGCTTCTGTCCAGGTTTTTATATAGCACATTTAGCTATACTAGAGAAATTATTTTGATAAAAAGTAAAATTATTTGCATTTAAAGTGCTGTCATAATTGTACAAGTAAAATACTTAATAAAGAGTCCATGTATTGCATTGAAATTACATTATTTTAATTTATATTTTAATATATTTTTTTTTTTCAAATCATATAAGAAACATATAATTTCTATCTAATCATAAGAATATTTACTGTGTTTTATTTCCAAAATGAAGAAAGAGGATATGACTACATTTAACAAAGAGTTTACTAGCTGGCTGTAATAGCTTAAGAGAAAAACAGTTAGAATCTCAGCTAAAGCTTTGTAAAATGGGATATTGGCTTATTTTCTAAAAGTAAACACAAAACTGTTTTTGTTCACATTGATTATTTAAAATGTATTACTGACGAGTTTGTGTTTGATGGTTAAAACAGCTAGTACTCTTTATAACTGTTTCAGTCATACTGCCTTTGTGCAGTTTTCAAAGAAGTGAGTTTCTGTTCCAAAAATTAAAAATATGGATTTAAACAATTGGTAAAACCTCAATGTATAATGTTTCCTCATTGTATTTCACTAGGGATGTTTCCCTTTAATAGCTGAGGGGTCTTCGTAACAAACATCCGCGTCTGATGTTTTCCAAATCAAATCCTGCCGATATTCAAAACAATGTCATAGAGGGGCTAATATACATTAAATCTGTCAAGATTCATAACCCTCCTGCTAGCTTGGTGTGAAAATTTGATTATTGGGAAGTCAACTTATTTGTCTTTCTCTTTACTGTAGTTCAAAATTATGGCGTCCAGTAGCCCTCGTATAGCTTCAAATTGTGACGTTAATAAGCAGTCAGTTCATTAGGGATGCTAAATCATGGATATTGCAAAATATTAGGAGTTTTGGTCATATTACCCTTCATACTAAAAAAAAGATGTTTAGTTTGTTGTAGAATCATTTTATTCATTATCAATTCTGATTTCCTTTTCCGAGAGAAATAAATTAATCTATTAAATATATTAATTTTACTTCCAATAAGAGCGATTTCCTCCCTAGCAGGATAAAAAATTTCAATGTTGAATGTAACTTGGGTGAGGAAATGAATTTCTCCTATTCATAGAAATTTTTCATTCTGGAAGTAATATCTGCCTATGTACTATGAATATTTTTTTAAACATTCTGTAATTCAAAAGCTATTAACCTTCTTGTTATTAAGAGCAAGCAATTCAATTTTTTAAATAAGCCTTGCTTTTTGAATTTTTTAACCCTCCATTGGGCGCAGCTGGCCTGAGAGGCCAGTAAAAGCATTTTGTGTCCAATAAGCAATTTTGGTTGTTTTAGTTTAAGCTTCATTTTGTTCATAAACTAGATGTTGTTGTTTCTTATTCCACTTGATCTCTTGACTGCGTCAGATCCAGGCTCACGAAATTCATCATAGCAAGGGGTAGATGTATGCCTAGTTCTTTTTTTGTACAAATTGGTATATTTGCTTTCCTTTACCAGTGTTTTGAATTAAAATTGATTAAAAGAGGAGGTGTTAGAATAAGTTGGTGGCATCAGGCCTCCTGTACCTGATTGAGTTTTGTTCAGAGGTGGTCCCAACAAAGTAAGGATTACATATAAGCAAAATAATTATGGTTTTAACTAAAAAAAATTTTGCAAATTGAAAATGATATATGAATGTAATTATGCAAAAGCATATAAAATTTAAATTAATATAATATTCTATTAAATTCAAGTATTTAAACTTTTCTTAGAGTAGGGAAGAAAATCAACTGAAAAAAGTTTTAATGAGGGAGTAATATTGTGTGCTGGATTTTAAGCTCTTTATAATTAGACGTTACTTGATATACAAACAGCAAGTTTTTTATAATTTTTGTAGAATAAAATACATATATAAAAATTGTTCATTAATAATTCATTATGCAATATTCACTCATTATTTCTTAACTAGACAATTTCTGTAATGTAACTGAAAACTTTTAACCCAATTGTTGCGACAATCCCTGTTTGGGGATTTTGGAATTTTACGTTTTTATCCATTATAATGTATAAATAGAATAAAATATTAAAAAATAATCAAATATTTTCAAAACTTAATTTGAAAATAATTATACACTGTTACACAACATTTTGGGCAAATATAACTTTTCTGGACAAAAATTTTTTCAAAAAAATGGCTGTTAATGGGTTAAGGAGGGTTAACTATTTTTCTGTTGCATACGTGTACATTTTTATGTACATTCATGAGCAAAAATAATGCCTGTAACCAATATTTAGTTTCCTTCCAAATAAAATGTTCAAATTAATGGTTTTATTGAAAAATTTTCGTGTTTTTATTTGTTATTTTCTATTTGTTTTTTATGCACATTATTAATATTAGGCTATTTTAAATAATGGAAAGGTTTCTACCTTAAGGTTGTTTTTTTTTGTTTTTGTTTCAATAATTTGTATAATCTTACTATAATTTTTACCTTTGATTTATTAGAGAAGACATTTTAAACTTATTTTATTTTGATGTTCTTTAATTCTTTACATGCCAAAATAATTCTACAAAACAGAAAATAAAAGTTAAAGTTGGTATGTTTTTCTATACTGGTTAAGAAAATTGATTTAATCTCATGTAGGTTAAAGTTCTTAACATCCATGTCCAAATGAAGTTGGATGGCATTTATAGGTCCAGCATATTAACCTCTCCTATTTCAAAAGGCAGTTACAAACAAACAAAACACAAAGAAAAGTCTTTTATTGGTGAACAACAAATGCGATACCCTTTTACATAATTGGTTTTAAAAATTATGTCCGCTAAATGTCATCCTACAATCGTGACATATTGATGAAGTCTTTCCCGAAAGTTGTCCCTAGTTCTTCGTGTAATTTCCGCTGGAATAGCAGCCACTGCCTGGGTGATTTCCTCCTTTAGTGCTTGCAGGGTTGTTGGACGATGTTTGTACACTTGAGGGTTTTCTGCTGTTCGGTAGAGAAAATTTTGTTTATTCACAATGTCTGACAACTGGAAGTGGGCCTCATCTGACAAAATCAAAACAGTTCCAGAGGGAATGTTCTGAAGAATGATTGGGAAAGACTTTGTCAATGTATCACCATTGTAGGACAGCATTTAGCAAACATAATTTTCAAAACCAATTAATGTAAAATGGCATTGTATTTCTTGTTCACCAATAAAAGCCTTTTCTCTGTATCTTTTGTCTGTTTGTAACTGCCTTTTGAAACAGGGGAGATGAATATGCTGGACACTACAAATTACTTTAATGGGAGGAGTATATTTTTAAAAATTTAGATGTAAACAGCAAAATGTATTCTTAATGCTGAAAATGGAAAATCTGTTGATCTATGAAGTGGAGTTGTACCCCTAATCTCCATTCTTGTGTATCCCACTTATAAAGTTATGTGCAAGATAGTAGTAAATCAGCAAAGAAGGGAAGCATATGAAGAACATGAATTAAATAAAAAATTTCATAGTTTATTTCATGAAATCTAATTGATCTAAATCTAAAACTGATATCTAGTTTCTCTTCCCTTTTGATGGCTACAGTAACTAAGGGGTCATGGTCCTAAATTTGTGGCTGGTGTTGTAGAATGGTGGGTTCAAGCCCTAGTGCTTGGCTACAGTAGCCTAGTGGTCAAGATAATGGTCTCGTAGCCAGTGCGTTGTGAGTTCGAGCCTGGTACTGCTAAAGATCTACTGTGTAGAGGGCGATGCAGATTAAATCTGTTGAGGTTTAAATGTCCTCTTAATGGTGTGGTGTGGAAGTTAGTAGAGGAAGGTGTCAGCTCAAGTATCATCCTCGTCACTTGATATGGTTCAAAATTAGGAGGTCTATCATCAAAAGTCCTAGTGTAGCTGAAGAGTGCAATGTTAATATTCACTCACTCAAGTTCTAGTGCTTCTGAAGATCCTCCATATAGAGGGGCTGATGCATGTTAAGCCTGTTAGACTAAAAACTCTTGTATTGGAATGGTATGGATATTTGGAGAGTGAGGTGCTAGCTTGGATATCAAACTCATCTTTTGATCAAGACTCAAAATTATGATTTTTTGCCGATAGCCCTTGTGCAGCTTCAAAATGCAACATTAATTTTTTTTAAAAAGGAAATTGAACCTTCCTTTTTGAAAAACAACTGAAGTAGCTATGTAATCAGTATTGCTTTTGCCGATCCATGGTTTTGAGTCCTTTAAAGCTTCGTTATGTAGTACAACTAATATACATTGAATCTGTTGAGGCTTAAAATGTCTGATTACCTAGTGGTCAAGGTTATGGACTTGTTTCTGGCATGGCATGAGTTAAAGCCTAGTGCTGCTGAAAGCCCGCCATGTGAAGGGGGCTAGTCCACCTTCAGTCAAGACTCAAACATTCACCTGTTGGTGTGGTGTAGAAGTTAGAAGAAGGGTGCGACAGCTCGGGTGTCATCCTCATCTCTTGACCATAGTTCAAAATTTCAAGGTCTGTCTCTGATTGCCCTCGCGAAGCTGTGTAGTCCAACGTTCATATAACTCTCAGTTGGGGCTCAAAATTCACTCATTAATAAAGTATAGTAGTTTCAACATTAGAGCACAAGCACACTGGTGTGATCCCATCACTTGATTGTCGTTTAAAATAACAAAGTTCAATCCCAGAAGTCCTCATGTTGCTTCAAAATGCAATGTTATTTATCCATCATTCAGTCTCCTTTTGAAGTTATGTATTTCAAAATTAACCATTCATTTTCTTGATGTGATTTAAAAATCCCAGAATTTTTACAATTATCACTCTTTACTTGAAAGAGCTCCAGTAACTTAGGTTATTTCATACATTTTGTACACATAGAGTTGGAATCCTTTTGCAATAATATTTCCCTGTAATGGAGCTGAAAATTGGCATTTCCACCTTTGCAGACCTAGTACATTCCCCAGGTGCTGGTATCACTTTTTAGTGTGGCACCATATAGGCGATACCAATTGCCACAAGTAATTTTGTCACCCAGTTTTCTTCCCAGAGGGAGGCACCTGAGCTCTGCCGATGTGAAATGTGTACTCAGGAATTTAATTTTGCCGAGAGCATCCAAGCCAAATGGACACTCAAGGGATTTTGTACTTGCCACATAATCATACGACATGGATGCTGTCGATTTTCTGCATCATGAAAATCCACCGACTTGGGCCGGGGTCAAACCCACAACCTTAGGTGCAGAAAGCCAGCGACAAACCAACTACGCCACCCAGACAGTTTTTTCAATAATATGAATGAATTTAATATAATTATGAATCGTTTTTAGATTGTTTCAAATTTATTTTTTCTCCAGTAATATAATTAGTGGAAAGTTCATAAGTAAAGTGCTGGCTAAGATGCTAATCTACTCTTAATATAATTAGAAGATACCTCACCATTGCCAATATATATTCAATAGTTTTATTTAAAAATAAATCTTATTAAATGTTTTCTTCCATAATGTCAAATTATTTTTAATTATCATATCTATCTGCTAATAAATTCACTATTTTTATCTATTTTAGGTCATACTCTTCATTACATATTATTCATGGAATTGATCAATATTATTTTTAAATCAATTTTAATGTTCTTTGAATTGCTGAAGTATTTTAAAATACAGTTGGACCCCTCTATTTAACAAAGTTACAAAATCCCCAGAAAATTGTGCGTTATGTGGGAAAATTCATGAAGTAGAAATTTATCTCTTAATATATCTTAATAAGCCATAAGGTAAATTTTTAATTTATAAACATTATACATTATTTAAAATCATGTACTCTTTTTTTTTTTTTTAAGTTAATATATATTTACTTCATATATTTATTCATCAAAAAGAAATCTGCAAGGAAATAAGAAGAGGGGGGGGGGACCATTGTCTTCGAATCCTCTGTATTTTCAACTTTAAAATAACTTTGTTAAAATTAAGGAATTTTTTAATGACATTTTCTAATTTTAAGTCTACAAGTAGTCTTTAACATACATATTCTTTAGTAGTTTTAAGCTTACATTACCACATCCATCCTCAATTTAATTTTTGATAAAATATGTTAATTTTGTTTAGGTTTTTTTGTTTGAAAAATTACAGCAATTTTATTGCTTTTTGGCGAGTTAGGCACCAGGTAAAACCAGTTGAAGGTTGTTGATTACCATAAATTGTGTTAAAGGAGGATAATTCGAAATGTCCAGAAATATTTTAAAAATTGGGAGGAAAAATATCAAATCATGAGAGAAAAAGTTCATCAAATAGAAAATGAACTTCGCTATTTGGAGGTTATTTTATTAAGAAAATAGTAAAATGATCTGGGTTTCAGGAAAAAGTTCACAAAATAGAGAAATTCGTAAAATAGAAGCTCGTTAAATGGAGGTCTGATTGCATTAGCAAAACATTTTTGGGTTATACGTGCAAAAATTAAATTGTCATTTGTTTAATTATGAAAGTATTTATTTGAATTCGTTCATTTTAAGTATTACCAGTATTAAACAGTTTGTGAGGATTTCCAAGAGTAAATTCTTCTTAAGGTGGAATTGATTCAAAGGCATTTAAAGGGCAAGTTGCTAAATTAAATGAGAAAAAAATCTGTTATCAGATGTTAAATTTTATTTATTCTGAAATTGTAAATTGAGGGGGTTGGGGTAAGGTTTAAGAGACTAAAAAAACTTTACTAATCAATTTTTTTAAAAAAATTCGACCATCTTTTTTTAATGAAAGGTTAATTATAAAGCAGAATAGAACTACCAACAATAGTTATGTCCGAAAATACAAAGCGTCTCTGAATAGTTTTATTCCAATGTTTCAAAAACTTGAAAATTAAACAAAAATTAAAAATTATTTCGTGTTTTTTATATAAATTAAATGTTGAAATAAATTTATGCCTCAAAATTAATCTTGAAATTTTTTTTATAAATTAATTTTTTTTATTTTTTATAAAATCCTTGGAAAAATGTATCAGATATCGTAATATAGAACACATATTTGGAAGGAATTTATATGATCAGAATTTAAATAGTACTTAATTTCCTTTCCTGAACTTTAATAGCAATAATCAATTCTGAATAAATGAATCTAAAAGAGGGAAAATCCATTTCTCGTACAAAAATTTTGTACCATAAAAATCTTTGAATTTATTTTTTAAGTGATTGATTGTACTTGTGTTTGTCAGTAGCTTTGGGATCATGGTCACAAACTAGTGGACACTGTTGTCAAGTAACGGATTCCAGTCCTGAAGGCAAACTGTGAAGTAGTTGTCCATGTTAAATCTGTCCGAGCTCAAAATACTTATGTTGGTGTGTTGTTGGAAGTTGGGAGATTGAAGTTCCCACTCAAGTGTCGTCTTCGCAATTCAAAATTACAAGGGGCTTTGGTAATCGTCCTCGCTTTATTTGAGAATGCAACGTTTATAAACACTCGCTTATGTACTTCTGAAAAAAAAATTTAATGGATTTTGCAATCAAAGTGTCACCCAAATTAATTGGGTTATTGTTTGAAAAGATACAGAATTTGTCTAACTCAACATTTTATTTCTTCCGCCTTCAAGAAGTTTTTATCATTCAAAGATAAACTATACCTTCGCTGTTATGTTTGCAACAAATTTTAACATTTTAAAAAGTTTTGAAATTTTATTGGGTATTAATTAATAGGTGTTTTTATTAGATTTCATATTGATGCTGAAAGTAAAAGATAAATGTAAATATATGATGCATACAATTACATTTTATCTTTGATTTCTAGTAGCCTAGTGCCTTTTATTTTTTAATTTCTCTTATTCTTACGACGGAGAAATTGATAAACATCTCTTATACTATGAAATTTAAATTATATAGAGCTGTTTCATAACACACAGCTTCAATAATTTAATCTGAAAAGCTGTGTAATTTTTATTTGAATAATTGTTAAATACTAAAAACCAAGTGCTGAAGTATCTTTCGTATATTTTTTTTAATTATGTGTAATTTTGATTCTTATTTACATTTATTCTTATAGTTCAAATAATGCTTAATTGGAAAGAGATAAAAATTAGTTTTCATTCTTGTTTAAAATATTTTTTGTTAAACTCTGTGTTTTAATATCTAATAATTTTAATCCAAATTTTATTGTATCAAATGGAGAAATTTGTTTTAAAAACGTGTTAAGAATCCAAATGCTGAATTAAAATCAGTTACTTTTTTTTTTAACTTGCTACTCAAATGCAATTCGATTCGTGGCGCCATCTATTAGGTGGATATGACATTAGAAACTTTTAAAGAATATACATAAAAGGTAAACATTATGACATTTATTGATGAGAATTTTGGAGTTACGGAAGAAAAGACCTTTTGAAATTCAAATATTTTTACATTCTAAAGAAAAATATGAAATTCAGCCATTGTACCAGGTTACGGTTATATTAATTCCATAAGGAGCCATTTTTTTTATTTTCCACTTTTAGCAATACAAAATATCTAGAATTATTGTTTTTTTTAATTTACAGCCTATTTTTAAAAATTTCCTATTGTTGAAAATGGGAGGAAAAAAATTTCAGAGTTTATACGTTTTAATCTATTGAAACTAAAGTTCGATAATATCTCGATAGATGGCGCCACTGGTCCTTTTCGTGTCTGAAATTCTCTTGCAAATATTTCTAGGTATCTATCTACCTAAGCAAGTTCAAATAATTGTTTCAATATAAATAATTTTTTTAAAATTATAATTATATTGATGTAACAATGAAAGATTACATGGAAAAGACTGAATTTTAAGTATCGTTTTAAAGCTAAATTAAAACAAATGCTCTAAGAATGTGAAACTGCTTCTATACGGATAGAGTTTAAATGTTTTGATACTAAGCTATTCATTCTTCACAAGAAAGTAAAAGGCGATATGCTAGAAATCTTTGGTCTCTCAAGAAGTCTTTGATGCTAAAGGTTTACTGTTCAATTAAAGAAAATGAAAATACCTTATAATTTTGTTTCCAGTACTCATTAGCACTCATATAGTTAAATTTTTAAATACAGGAATACCTGGTACCATTGATCTGTTACTCTAAAGAACCGCATTTAACTAATCCTTCACTGAGTGAAAATTTTATTTAAAAAAATAAACAATTTATTTTTTTTTTTTTTTTTTTTGCAAAAATAGCTACATTTTTTCTTAAAATTAATAATGGTGTGAAAAAGTAAAAATAATAGAACATGTTTATTGCTCAGTGATTCAATATATATATATAAAGCAATTTTCAACTGAGAAATCTAAGTTATTTTAATCTTTGTACATCGTGCGATAACTCAAACTATTATTTTCTAATTAATTTTCTTCAATCGTTACTAATTTTATTTTTCTTATACAAAGGCTTTTTTTCTTTCCTCATTTGAATCATTTTTTCCTCACACACTCTTCGAAATGGCATTAATTTTTCAGGACTATTCAATGTGCATTTCTTTTCTTTTTGCATATTACTTTAAATTTTTGTTTCTTTGCAAATTCGTTCTATGCTCATCTTTTGTTCGAAGAGACTCGTCATCAAGAGGCTGAATTTACTCCGTAACATCAGAGCAACGTCTAAAGTCGAAACCTAAATTATGTCCAAGTTTAATGGATACAACCTCATATGAAATTATTTAAAGATCAAAGCCGCAAAAATCATTGACGCTATGAGGCAAATATATTTCCACATAGTTTTCGTATTTTTACATTATTCCATGCGTGTCCGATATTCTCAAGTGTCCGCGGTAGTCTAGTGGCTATGGTTACGAGCTCGTGCCAGCGTGTCATAAGCTGCAGCCCTGACGCACGCCAAATCTGTCAAGGCTCGAATTCCTCCCGTTGGTGTGGTGTGATAGGTTGGGGTGGTGCTAGCTCGGGTGTCATACTCGTCACTTGACCAAGATTCAAAATTACGAGGTCCTTCTCCAATAGCCTTGCTGCTTTATACTCTAAAGTCAACACTGACTCATCAGTATTCTCAATTGCATTTTAGGTATTGTAGTTTTTCCAAAATATGGTCAAAGATTAAATTTTTTCACCAACAGTATTATTTTAGTGGGAATATTTTGGCGCAAAATTTTCCCAAACTACGTAGCAGTGAATCAACCAATACTTACTGAAATGTATTGCTGAAATTACTAACCGTACTAACGCATTGGATGAATCCACACTGCGCCCTGTATTTATGTATGTTAATGGGAAATATATATATGACCTTTAAAAAATTTTGATACAAAAGAAATTTTAAAATATATTTTGATTTATTGCATTATTAATAAATTTCAGAAATTGGTGTTTTGTAAATTATACATAGGAAATAGATGGCGCTGTTGAGAAACAGCGGTGTTATGCAGTTGTATCCTTTATAAAGCGAGTGATGTGGAAGACAGGAGAAGTGTTTGAGAGTTCAGCTTTAACAGTTGCAAAATAAAGTTAGTTGTTAAAGAGTGTAAATTAATTTTGATGGTGATATCAACAACTTATACTGAAAAATAATTATATATTTTTCTACCGATATAGGGGTTAGTTACTCTGACTGCTGTGTAGTAGGGCTTGGGTTCGATTCCATGAGAAAACTTGGATGTTTTTAAATGTATAGTGCCTGTGGGGCATAGCGTCACTTTAAATGTTCGTCGAGCCTCAAGACCTCTCCTGTGTTTGGTAGAAGGTTCCTGACCACCACCTCCCAGGGTGTTCTCCCGCAAAATTGGGGTGTAACCGAACCGAACCGAGCAGAATCGTACTGTCACCTGCAGGATACTCAAAGCTACGGCTAACGACAGGCGTAAAAATTTAGTCTCTTTCCAGGATGAATTTCGTGGGCATCGATCTGGCACTGTCCATCAGGTGGCATTACTAACAACAACCATTTCCGAACAAAATATGGCTCATTATTCCCACATCGTGAATCATTCGAAAAGCCATCACTAAACCTGTTACAAAATAAAATAGCTTCATTTAAAAGGAAACCAATTAAAGAGAAACATTAACTTGTCAAAGTATCCTTATCCTTTGCTCTCTACAACCCCAGAATAAATTACCGACTATCACTTGCACGACACCTCATTGTTCTCATCCACCGTGACGGAAGGAAAGGGTTGTGTCCATCCAAGAAATCTTCAGCACACACCCTGACCCTTATCAACTGAATACTGTACAACCAGTAAGGTGTTTCCTGCGTGTTGTATTTATTCTCTGTTGATAAATTTTCGATCTCGGTCACTTTCGTTTTTTAACCTGTTAGATGATGAAGAAGAAAAAAGGATGTATGTCAGGGGTGCCCGAGGGATGTTGTGGTGCGAGGAAGCGTACTTCCGGTGCCCTTTTCCCACGAGTTGAGATCCTTGCGGGCACCTCACAGGAAACCGCACGTTCCTCTCACTCATTCTCAAGTGAGCCAGCCAGCCACCTTTCTTTTTTTCCTTCGTGTTTTTTTAATCGTTTGTTTTTGTTTCGTTTCCTCTTGTTCGTTCCATAAATAGAATGAATGGGTTTTGATGATATATATTGGGGTTGGGTAGTGGTTGTTAATGGAGTATAAAATGTGGTGAATGTCAACCAAAATTTTCAAACGCATATATAAATCTAGATGATCCTAGAAATCTAGATGATCCTCCTAAATCTAGATCCAATCTAGGATTTTTTTTTAATTTTAATTTTCTTTTGGGAGAAAATTATTAAATTTATTTTTTGTGTAATAATATTAATGAATAGCCATAATACAGTGGCGCACACAGAAATTATTCAAGGGGTGGGGAATCTAAAGTCGAAAGTCCACCGTTCTCGTATCATGCTCCAATACACCGCCCAACATATTTTTTTGATGTGTCGATTTTCGGGAACAAAAAACAGTAAAAAATTATCAATTATTTTACTAAAATTAATTATTGATAACAAATACTTAATTGAATTTAATCTACTTTGTGCATTGGATTATAAACAATGGGAGGGGGGGAATCAAAGGCTATATATAGGGGGTTTCCGGACCCGGGACCCCCGCCCGTGTGCGTCACTGTTAGAATGTTATGCCTAATTGGGGCAAAGGAATAATTACGGGTTTCTGAATTCACTCCCCCTAAATGTATCTCCCTGAAGGTAGAAGAAACTAGTTCCCGTCCTTCTCTGCATTGTTTTCATTAGAAATTCAGAAAAATCCATTACAAACAACTGTAAGTTGCTTTTTGATGTCTTCAAAAGTGACAGCGTGACGAGATTTACCCTAACTAACCGAATAGTAATCAATAACTTTGTCTTTTATAATTTTTGTTGCTTTATATAATATCGTAACACGGAGGGGGTTTTGAGAAATTTTTACTGCTGAAATTGCAATGGAAACTGGGTGCCTGTGGTAACTTATGGCCATGGTCACGAATTCGTATCCAACGCGTTATGAGTTCGAGCCCTAGTGCCACTGAAGACCCGCCGTGTAGAGGCTCTGGATGCACGTTAAATTTGTCGAGTGTCGTGTCCTCCCTTTTGTGTGTCAGTTAGGAGAGAGAGATGCAACTCATATGTCGTCCTCATCACGTGACCGAGGTAACGAAATGGCCGATGGAAAGGGATTTAACTATAAACTTATCAAATAATGTAAAAAGAGACTAATTTTTTTTTCAAAAAAAATTATTGCGAATGTAACTTATATATAAACCAGACCTGCAACCAAATTCTCGAATGTGACGCGCTGAACAATGAGTAAAAAGTGCGGTGTTTTATAAAAATTCAATTCGAGAGAACAAGAAGTATGCAACTCTTTTAATCATGTCAAATGATGGCTACTTCTGAGATCGACTTAGTTAATGTTACTAACACTGAAGACAGAATTTGTGAAAGAAAGCTATAGTTGCAACATGGAAGTTGGATTCATTCCAGACAGCGATCGTAAAAGTTACGCGATATTTCTTTTTATTTCTGAAATTTATTGGATGATTCATTTTATAACGTTTATTCATGGAATAATGTCGTCTGCTTTCTTGGAAACAGCTGCGAATGTTCAACTTTAAGTATTAGTTTATAAAATCTTCCAGTGGCGACATATCCGAGTGTAAACAGTATTTAAATCAGCTTGTTTGTGTATAATAATCATATAATATTAACGAAGCCATTTTCAAATTGTATAGTGCATGTGTGATTTCGTTCGCTAATATTATATTAACTCCTAAGTATTTGATTAAAAATTCACAAGTTGTTTTCGAAAAAGTTATTAAGTATTTCTTCAAAAGTCTGTCATGCTATATTCTTAGAAAAGAGTTGACTAACTCATTTTCTTTTCAATAAATTAAAGCCACATTAACAACTAGCGCAACTTGTTTATCAACATTTCCTAAAGCGTTTGGAGAATGAATAGCCTTACCGCAAGAAGTTGAAGTGCTGACCAATACTGGGTTCATGGCTTAGGGTGCGGTGGTCATTCTGATTTCCTCGAATTTTCCATACCGTCCGTTCGAATCAATACTGGTATGGTGAATCATATTTCTTGCATAGGAATGTGTAAGCGTCATTTCTATTTTTCTTCAGTCTTAACTTTGATGTATTTGACTATATAATGTGGTAGAATATTGATGCTCAAATAATATCTACCATAAAAGGCGTGTAATGATTACTAGATATTCTTTATTCAAAGTAGTATTTTATGAAGTATTATTTTTGGCTTCTTTGTCATAAAACGTGATTTTTTTGAAAAATTTTATTTTGCTTACTTAATTCTCAGTTTTTTTATCACACAAAAATTTAATTTTCTTTTTCTTTTGTTGTGTTTGATTCATTTGTTGATGTGAAACAGGTTTTCGAACTTTTCTTATTTTTTCCAACCTTTGACTTGTATAAGTACTAAGCAAGTCACAATATTTTTAAATAAGTTTTTGATATATTTTATTTTTATTTGTACCTACGAATTCGAACAATTAAAGAATCATTGTGATGTCAGTTCGATGATTTTGGATGTTTAATGTTCTGTATTGGTATCTTGTTACGTATCTCTTCGCTTAGTTCTGCTATACACACACAAATGGGGTGCTGCAATGTCCCGTGAATCAAAATTTCAATATCTGAACAAGTTAGTTCTAGTATATATTACATGAAAAAATGCTGGTTACTAGAGGATTCCGTAGTGCTTTCTTTATATGTACTCGGAAGTAACATGTACAAATGTGTACTCGCGGATTTTGAAAAGGCGTCAGTTTTTAGAATGTGACTAGGACCCTGTAGTTTCTTACATAGTTTTACCTTTTTTGCGTAAGATTACCCATGATATAATTTCAATGTCCCACCCCTTGAGAAAGAATAGCATTAAAGAATCAACCAATCGAGATCAACTTTATTAAATAGTAAAATTTTTCCTCTCTCTCATAAAATAGTTTTTGTGAATATGCTGCTTTTGTTTTAATAAAAAGTAATATATTTTTTACACATTTATGTTAAGAAAATGTTTTTTTAACCCCACAACTTTCTTTTAAAAATAAAAACAGAACTTTTTCTGTGCTGTGCTAGCAGATTTCACTCCGAAAATAAAACACGTTGTTATATTTTTTGTACATTAAAAAAAATAACGAAAATAACCTTTTCCTTCCATTTTGCTGTTAGTGGCTGGGTTTATCGAGATGTGTTGTCTTCGTCGTGCATCATTGCTGTCAAGAAGCACAATCCTACTCCCTCCCATCTTGACTGACCTTTTTCAACTACTCAATTCCGTTTTTTTCCCCCTACTTGTACAGCTGGAGTGTGTTCTCAAGAGATACTCATGATTTCTTCTTTCCCTTTTGGCCTTTGGCGTAAACAAACCTAACGCAGACCTTCTGCTTCCACAGAAAGAGTTCAGGGGGCCCCGTTTGGGGTCCTTTTTTTTCCTTCTCCATTTTACTTTTATTTATTTATTCCACTTGGCTGTTATCAGCGGAAAAAGGTTGGAAATGCTGTCTCTTTCTTTCAGAAAACGAGGAATGGAACATTTTCAAGGATTTTGTTTTTTTGCCGTGTCAACATTTTTTTAACCTCATTTTCGTGTTCCTAAGCCAGTATTTATTTGGCTAATAATTTAAACCCTTAACAGTGGATGTGTCGTCCTTTTTCTTTCTTGATTGAATCCACGATGGCAGTTATCTTAATGACTAATGGTCATGATTGTTTGCACCGCCCAGGTTGGCGCGGTTTTGACTGTTAATAGCGCGTAACCTCTTTGATTGACCATGCACTCGCTGATAACATTTGGACGGATCGTTGGTTTTCCGTTACTTTTTTTTATTGTTATTGTCCTGTGGGGTCAAGGCAAGAAGGGGTTGTTATTGTTTTACCAAGTGGTGTGGTTTTAAAGCATTATTTCGATCTTTGTATGTCGTATGAACAATAAATATCGTGATGTTACATATGCCCACTAGTGTCTTTTTTTCCCCTTGGGAGAAACAATTAGACGAATTTAATAGTTATTCTTTTTTACGAAAATGTATTAAAGATGCACTTTGAATTTCGTTATGAGGGATTACCGATATCTTAACTGAATATTATTTAAAGAAAACTAGGAACTTATAACATTCATTTCATAAATCTTCCTGGTGGTGGGAAAGGAACTGTATAATGTAATTTTTTGTATAAAGTAGTTCAAACCAGTATCAATATATCCCATCGTGAAATGCGCACCCTTTTTTACGAAGAGACCTGAAATGGTACATGTAGCAATGCTCATTTTTTGAAGTCATTATTAAAAATATTATACCAGGCTTTTGAACAATGGTATACTTCTGGAACTAAAACTCTTCTTACAGCTACAGCGTAAAAAAAAAGGTGTTATAAAGGTTGTGGATGTTAGAAAGAGAAAAAAAAACATTTACAAAAAGGAGCCAAATGCGTCATGCCAATCTAGAAATAGTGAGTTGGTAATAAAAGTTTGGAAAATGAGAAATTAAATGTAACATAATTCAAAAGTCATTTTTTTAAAACAATTTTTAATATATCTAACAATCTAGATGGAACGGAAGATGATTATTTATGGTATAAGAGTAACAATGGTGATGATGAAACAAAATTATATAATGTGCCTAAAAATATAACTGAAGATAAATATGAGACGAACTTTTCATGTTATCCAATTATAAAAGTTCATTCCACATGTCATTTCCTTTAAATAAACAGAACTTAGATGTATGCAGAAATCTAATTTTTTATGCTCATTTTATTTTTCAAGTTGTCACTGTTTTATCCGGCATATAGCACCCATAAATTTCAAAAGCTCATGCTGTATGCCAGAATATATATATATACGGTATGTAATACGTCTATTAAATTATTTGAATCGCTTGTTTCCAAACCTGAACTTAATTTTGTTTTAAGATAATTTGCAATTGTAGAAAATAACTTTTGATATAAATATATTGGCAATTTATTTCCAATTTTAAAATCTAAAGTGCCCACTTTATTTTTATATTCTTGGGAAAATTGAAAGTGTCGTTTATTGCTTTAAATATATGAATACCTTCGAACTCTAAATTATTGACCCAGCTTTGAATTGGAAAAGTCGTATTCCGTAGTGATGTGAGGGGGGCTCTGAATATATTTTCTTAATTTCAATTATCATATTGTTTTCAATTACCTTGAATAGACTGTAGTTAAAACTAACTTCCACGTATATATTATTATTTGGATTTCTAAAGATTTTTCTTGGCATGTTTCTTTCAAATGTTTCCTTAAAGGTTGTGTAGCGTGTTATGTGCTCTCTTTTTGAACCAGCTGCTTTTAAATGCAAAAAAAAAATTTTTTTTAGCCCTCACCAGATGCTCCCTTAATGATACCAATTTTTTGGATATTTATTCCAGTAAAGTACGTGAAAATGAACGAAAATTTACAAAATATTTTATTATTTTCTGTTTTTGTCGTACTTGTTTCTGGAGGGTAAAATTACGAGCTACACTTAGGGAAAATGTGGACTGCATTCCAAATTTTATTTCACTTCGACTGACGGTTCAGTGCTAAATGGCCAGCTATGGCATTTATTCAAATTTACATTGCGATTCTTTCTACTTAACTATACTTTAACGTTTTAAGTAATTATTCTATCCACATTCTGACCAGATATTGTAGAGGTAATGACTATATATACATCCTAACTACTTCAGACAGATTTTTTTTTTTTCTGGATCTCTCTTGGGTTGGAGGGGATGTCGATAAAGATCTTTCGCAATTCCGAAGGGGAGTTTTAATGTACCTGGAAAGCATTCCTGAAAATTTCCCTGGGGTCTCTGAAGTAATCTAAACGGAGGAGAGGGGACAGTAATAGATGCTGATCAGACATCTAAATTATCCTTGAAATATATTCTGTATATAAAAGGTAGTTCTGCGTGCCAATGAAAATGTGAAACGATTAAAATTTGAGGATCCTACATAGAACTATATCGTTGTTTTTAACAATTCGAATGTGTATTGTAAGTAGAACTCTAGTGTGTGGGTTTGTTTTATGGAAATAGCTCGATATTTAAAATTTGAAGTGCTGGAGTAAAGTTGTATTCGTTGTAGTATCACAGGATAACGTTTAATTAGGAAATAAATCACATTTTTTTTAAAAGGTGGTGTTTGTGTGAACCGAACTTCTTGAATAAAAATGGAATTTTATCATTTTAAAGCAGTGGTCTTCAAGCTTCGTCGACTTAACCTCAAAACTGGAAGGTGTTTCAAGGGGAACTACAATCACAAATCTTGGATTATATCTTAAATATTTAAAGTAGATCAACATATTATAGGTACTTTAAGTAAAGACCATTAAAAAAGTATTATATTTGTTATTTAAAAGTTTTTAGCGTGTTATTAATGTAATTTACTCATTAATTCGTGTGCTCCATGTATTATCCCTTGCATTGATATCCATTTGTATTTATTTTTTTTAAAAACAAACTGTCGAAATTGAGGTCTATTGAAACTATCGGCAGTCGCATTTTCATATTTTGTTTTTGTTGCCACATACGTTGAGAACTGTTTTGAACTTAAATATATTGTTCAAAATGTCATTAAAATGTTTATAGCCGTGTGAGAATCCTGCGAATTTGCAGTCTAAATTTGAGAGCAGTTTCTCTGATTCCGATTTTTAAAAAGAATCTATTGATGTGTGTGTGGGGGGGGGTGATCAGAGAGAAAGAGAGTTGTTCCTTTTTCATTAGGAAGCCTTCCGATTTCATTCATGCTTGGTTTTCCCTCAGGGAAATAATTAGGGTTTTTTTTAAAAGAATGTTCTCTTTTGGCTTTTTCCATCTATAACTAAGTGCTTTATTGTGGAATTTTTAACTCCTTCGTCTCAATCAAATAGATTCCATTCCACATAGTTTTGCAAAAATTGCATTACTGAGTATAAAATTATTTTACAGAATCCAGGATCATAATAAAATATGCACATTCTAGGTAGTGCATATAAAAAAAAAGCATTGATATTCTTTTATTCTATTATAGTTAAAGTTCCACGTAATTACTTAGAAGAGAGGCTGTCCGGCGTCGAATTTGTTTCCCCCCGGGGAGGAGTGGGACCCCCGTTTGGATACTTGTGATCATGCCAAACACTATAGATATTGTGAATCTATTTCGCATACATATTTAGAATTTTCTTTTCGATTTTTTATTTTGACTCGTGGAACTCCTGGGATCCGTAAAACATAGTTTGGAAACCAATGATTCAAAGCAGTGCTCCCTAGCCTTTTTTATCGCAGCGGATCTGTGAACGTTTGATAATTTACGTTGATTGCTTATATTTTAGATTGTTTTGATTTAATAATTTTAATTTGATGGTATTTAAACGTGCCTTAGAATAAAATACAGATACACCAAAATGAATTTTAAGTGATTTAACATGAATATAAAGTGATTTCCATAAAAAGTCGCACAAACCTAGGAGAAGTATACCATGGTAAATGAGATGGATATAATTTAATGTTCCATCCCGGTTCTAATAGATCCACGGGCTGGTATCGGTCCGTGGCCCGGGGGTGGGGACCACTGGTTTAAAGTTTTGTCTCTCGTTATCTGAACTTATACAGACCTATATGAACATCCCCAGTAACTTGCTTTGGTATTTTGATGATATATGGATAAAAAAAATTAGGACTTGAATGATGCATTTAATTCATGCGTCACTGTAAGTACAGTTTTGTGTAGTATGAATAGGAGATCACGTTCACTTTGATCTTGTTTCTTATTTACGTCCATCAGCTGATAAATTTTCAACACCATAGCCAATTAACCACATACACACTCATACTAAAAAAAGTTCCATATGTGAAGCGATTAGTTCTAAAAGAGTGACCCAGCGCGTGTTTAATGTCGATCACACCAATACAGATCCTGGTTCTTTTTTCCCCCGTCTTGTCCGTCCTTCAACATAGAGATCCCCCCTCTCTATTCATAGTTCTTCCTATGGGATTTGTCTTTATGAAACGAGTAGAGCATTGACCGCGATATCGGAGACACGTGAAAAACGTGTTACATATTCCTTCCAAAGAGTGCAAGCTGTCTGTTCCCGTTGTTGCCCTCCCGCATAGAGATCTCCTTGTAAGAGAGCCTCACGGTCACTGCGTCCCGCGAACAAAGTGTCCTTTTAGAAACGAGCGGCCACATGGAAGCAGGCTTTATCGCGTTGTTTTTGCGCAGAAAAAGAAATATGTTCCACGTTTATAAACTGTTTTGAAGAATAACACGATTCTGAAGTGCCTACTTCCGCGATGGTCCAGCACTGGTGGAAAAAGATGATTTGATTTCATTGGTACACACAAGGTCCACTGGCTGTTGAAAGCTGCGGTTTGTTTCAGTAATGACATATTTTAGTGTGAATGAGTTCCTGTTGTTGATGTGATTAATATGAAGTATTGCCGCATTTTACTTCTCAAGATTTACTGTTTGAAATTCTATAACGTAACCCTGACGAAGCCGTCGTCTGCTTTCAATTCAGTGCACCGAGATACATATGCGCCTGTTAGATGAATCGGTATAGGATGCCTTATATATATATACTTTTTATTCTAAGTTTCGTGGGTATGTTTCATTGGAGTTTTGGCATTCAAAAAACTAGCTAAAAAATAGGATAGATGGAGACGAGATGTCTACATTGAAAACTACATTATTTTTTAGCCACTGAATTCAATCCCTATAAAGTTGTATCCTTTAAATGAAACCAATTTCTTTCGTAATGCGTTTAATCACGATAAAATGAGTTTACTTCTCGTGTTTTCAATAAATTAATGTTTTTTTTTTGTTTCAGCACTGTGTGTGTAGTACATGAACACCAAATATTTTCAGGAATTCGTGGCTGTGTTAAGATGTTGATACCCTCTGTCTTTTCATGTTGGCATTTATAAATGTGCAAATAGACCGTAGTTTGGATGGTTGTATTTTTAATTGCCTATTTCGTAGACAGTTATTCCAAATTTTAAAATGTTGATCAGGAAACTAAGATCAGTCTAAAATATTTGTTTGTGCAGATATTATTTGCATTTGTTTAGGCCAAAGCATATTGTGTCAAATAATTTACTTCAAATATTCCTTCGAATTTTTAATCCTGAAGCTCTGTTTTTAAGGCATTTAGTTTTATTGAATTTAATGAGTATTGTCAAATTTCTTTGCCTGCTAATTTTTCATGTTAATAATTTTTGAAGTGAAAAAAAACTATTGTATATCAAACATATATGTAACGAAATAAAAGTTCAGTACCCGTATAAATAGCATTTATCATTGGAAATTGTAAGAACCACATTAAAAATCTTATCTTAATATTTTTTAGGGAGGATGAATGTGACCAATATTGCTTGTGAATAGTATTAACATGAACTTCTTAAGGCATGGGCCAACTAGGCCCAGGGCCTCGGCCACAATGGGGGACCTGTCTCGTTCTCGACTCAACCTTAAATAAGATCACGATCTGAATAGTTTCAATGGTCAAATGTTATTTCCGGTTGTATTCTCCGAAAAACCGGGAATTTCTGATATGTCAACTGGCTGCATGTGATGACCGTCGTCCATGTATAGGCCTAGGCTTACCACCTTACACCATCATTACTCATTCAGTCAAAAGACGACAATTAGGTCGAGCCGGTTTGTGTGGTTGTAAGTCATACACATTTGTTCGTTTTGGGTTATTGTTTGTACTAGTATTTGACAACATATGTTACATACTATCTGCTTTAATGGGTCATAAATGGGGCTTGGCATTTGTGTAGGGCAAGGATGGGCAGGTTTTTTCAGGGAACGGGTACTTCTAATTTTTTTAAGGTGTTGCGGTCCACCCAGTGGCGTCAGTGTGGTAAGATAAGAAAACGGTCTACAATAATTATTATAAATACAACACACAAAAAACTCACTTTCAAAACCACGTAAAAAAGATAACGTAAGCTATAAACATAATAATAATAGTAACAAATATAATAAAATCTTGATGCATTTATTAGCAAACATTTCAAAATATATATTAAAAACATTTTCTTCTTAAGTTAGTTCTCGTAATTATAGTCAGTAGAAGACTTAGTCTGCATACTGTCAATCAATCTTGAATATTTCCGTATAAATTACTAACTGCTAATCATCAGGTGGTTACCCGCAAAATGCCTTGGCGGTCCACCAGTCGATCGCGACTGGTGCCTTCTTTTGCTCAGGGCCTACTTTTGCGTGGGGGTCTGGGGTCTAGTTTTGCTTAGGGGGGGGGCTTTGGGCCTCAAGAAGTCTTATGAAGTCCTTGGTTATGAACTAAATAAAATAAATGTACTTTGTCGTACTGAAATAATGTATAAATTCCTTGGTATTCTGCTCTGAAAAATGTTGTTTTGTTAATTTTGCATGCATGCAGGAAAAAGTAAAATGCTTTGATTGAAGCTTATTCAATTCAATCCACATACCCATATTCAAAAAGGATAAATTGATCGATCGAACAACATAAAAATAAGACCCAGTCCCTCTGAATATTCCCCAGACGCAAAAGCAATGATAGCACATCAGGATTCGGATATTACTAGTGATTGCATTCCTATTCATCGATGGAGGCATTCCCATCTCCACGGATCCTCTCAAGAGCTTCTTGGACGGTGCATCTTCTGGCGATTCTATCTTTCCAGAATTAAGACTTCGTTCTAAGTATCAGGGGGAATCCCAAGAGTCCCAACTTCTACTTGACCCTGTTTCTATGCTCTTTGGAGTGCCTTCCCACGTCTATTCCACCCCACCCTAAGTGGAAGATTCTTCTGCCACTTCACCTGTTAAGGTTGGGTTTTTTTTCCTGCTGTTTCTCGTAGGCTTTTGTTTTAATTTAATCTTCTGGTTCCTAGTGAAAGTTTATGTAATTGTGAGTAGTTTCTTGAAGTGAAGATGTGTATGTAATTATTTTAATGAAGTTGTGTGCGCGC
The DNA here is from genome assembly GCA_019973975.1 of Trichonephila clavata. Lineage (NCBI taxonomy): Eukaryota > Metazoa > Arthropoda > Arachnida > Araneae > Nephilidae > Trichonephila > Trichonephila clavata. The sequence continues at coordinate 40,154 of BMAO01005957.1, forward strand.
GTGAGGGATTTTCGGGAACTCATTTCTAATTTGTTAGTGGTGGTTACCGCTTTTTGAAAATTCAACCAGTTTTAAGCAAGTTTGATAGGTTCGAATGTTTATATTTGGGCATGCATTTTCTTTTTCATACTCATATGTCATTAATTATTTACTGTTGGGATTCTATTGAAAAGCGGTAATCTTAGATTTTTGTTATTGTTGAATTTTTTTCTCGCCAAAAAATTAGTTCGCTGTTTCAAACTATAAAAAAAAAGTAGTACTTTGAAATCGAATATTTTAGTATCTACTAGAACATACATTATAAGACACTCGCAGTGGCGCACACAATGGGGGGGGGACCTAGGGGTCTGGACCCCTCCCCCAAAGCCCTTGAGTTTTTTTCGATTGATGATAATCCTATATACATATAACGTAAAATTTAATTAAGTACTTGTAATTAACATTTTATTTTATGAATTCTAATTATTAATTCAATAATTTATTTTTTACTGTTTTTGTTAACAAAATCAGAATAATCAATTGGCATTGTCTTGAGGTATGATACCAGTTGGGGGACTTTCGACCATGGACACCCTTTGAAAAAATTTTGTGTGCGCTACTGGACACTCGTCATTTTAGTGATATAGCATACCTACAGTAGAGATGAGCATATATTTAAAAAATATAGAGCTCTAAACAGATTATCTTAAAAATGTTTCAAAACGATCATTAATATTAGTAATTTTTAACGATACATGTTGCATTTATAGAAATCTTTTTACTCCATATTAGTATTTTTGTAAAAAAATAATGAAATATTTCTTTTGCCAAAAATATTTTCATTAGTCTGTAATAAATTTTATAATGCTTTTGAGCCATTCTTTTTTGCCCATGTCTATAACGATTTTACTAATCATTAGAGTCAGTAGCGCACACAAGAATTTTTCAAAGGGGTGGGGGTCCAGGGTCGAAAGTCCACTATTCTCGTATCAAGCTCCAATACTCCACCCAACGTATTCTTTTGATTTTGTCGATTTTCGGTAACAAAAAGCAGTAAAACTAATGATTGAATGAATAATTAACAATATAATTTATAAAATTAGTTATTAATAGCAAATACTTAATTAAATTTTACATACTATACATATTAGATTATAATCAATCGAAAAAAATCGAGGGCTTTGGAGGGGGTCCGGACCCGAGTCCCTGCCCCCTTGTGTGCGCCACTGATTAGAGTAGATTTTTTGGTAGCCTAATTAATGACCATTATCGTGAGCTTCTGCCGATAATCCTTAGGTATCGTGAATTCGCCAATTTTTTTTTTTTTTCGAAATAAGAGAGCTGCTACGTATAAAATGCAATAAAACGTTGAATTCCTCCCTTGGAAATGCCTCTGTAGCCTAGGGATCATTGTAACGAACTCGTGTCCGTACTGTCTAGTCACAGGTTCTAGTCCTGATGTCTCTGAAGACCCGCCATGTAGAGGGTCCGATGCACGTTAAATCTGCCGTAGCTGAAAATCATCACGTTTGCGTGGTGTGGGAGATTGGAAAATGTTGTGCCAGCTCGGGTGAAATTACGAAGTCCATTATCCATAGACCTCGCGTTTCTTTGAAGTGCGTCGTTGATAAATACTCAATCACTTGGAAATTGATATTCTGGCCCGGGTTTCATTTTGTTTAAAATAATATGTTCCCTTTGCCTATGGCCTTTCTATTGTTCTAGAACTGGATTTCTTAACATTTTTTCGAGGTCGGGACCCGTATGAGTATTATGGTCGTGAATCCCCTGTAGGAGATTTTTGCTAAGTTGTATTGCAATTAACAAACATACTAGGAATTTATGGAAGACAGTTTGTTAAATTGAAACCTACAGCTATTAAATAGAAATGTGAAACAAGGGTATCAAATTAGATTGGATAAAATTCAATTGAAATTTTTAACTTGCTCATTTAAACATTCTTTATGGCTCGAAATTGTCATTTTGGAATCTTTTTAATGACTTCTAAAATTATTCGGTTTAATCCTGTTGCTTCGATCCTCATAGACGCAATTTTTTCTTCGTAGTACATCTTGTTACTTTCAATTATACCAGTGTATCATTCGTGTCTTTTGAAAGAATCTATCCATTTTTAATCATTTTGTCGTACCCTCCGGAATACGTGCATAACAGGTTAATATTGCAATTAACCATTTCAGTGTTGTCTCAGTAATAATGATTAATACAAGTGTAATTGAATTCATTGACTGCTGGCTTTTCGGATCTCCTAATGGTAAATAAAACGGAGACATCGAATTGGTATCGTGTTGAAAGTGGGATTTTCCAGAAATATGTAATCATATCCAACCAACCCCTACCAGTCATTTGCGGATACACGCCTGACTTGACATAAAACGTGCACGAGTACGAAGAACTAACTCCCACGTTCGGATATTACCAGGGTAGGGGGGTGGGAATCCGTTTATTACTAGTAGTGCTGTGCTTTGCGTCAAGCACTCCTACAGATCGATACCAGAAGAGGTGGTTCGTAAAAGAGTGGTGAGTCATGCTTGCATTTATAGGGGGATGGGGAGCACACACCATCGACCGCGTGTCACTCCCCTCCCCCTTTCTTCTGGTTCGTTCGGATTACATAGGCCAATGTGTGGTCCTGACAGAAAATCCAATATGCGCTGGACTAAAAGAAAGTTTCTGGGCCTTCGCGTTAATTATCGACGTAATGATTATAATCGAATAGAGACCAGCGTATTCGTCTTTACGGTGTTCTCAGTTTTAGTTTATAGAATAGTTAGAGTTGTAGTCAATAGTTTGAACTCTTCAGAATTCTGTTCTGTGACTTTGTAAAGGACTGGTTTTTGTGGGGTAGTGTTTACTGTATTAAATATTTTTTGTTTGTCGTATGGGTTTTTCCGCGAGGGATTCATGTTTATATTTTTATTGAGCACTTTCGTTTTTAAACATCTTTTAAAGTTATTAAAAGCACAAATAAAATGATGGGGATGTATATATTGTACAGAGTGGGGAAACCGAAATTTTTAATATTCCTCCGTAAAACTCAGTTTAAATGGCTATGTGTATAATATGTGCTTCTGTTTACATAAAATAGTCGCATTGGGGTGAAAAATGCATTGTTTACATACAGGAACGCACTCATAATTTTTTAAAGGGGGGGGGGTCCAGGGTCGGAAGTCCACTATTCTCGTATCATGCTCCAATACACCGCCCAACATATTCTTTTGATTTCGTCGATGTTCGGTAACAAAAAACAGTAAAAAATTAACAATTGAATGAATAATTAGCATTAATTAATAAAATTAATTATTAATAACATAATCTTAATAAAATTTTACATACTATATACATAAGATTATAGTAAATCGAAAAATCAAAGGCTTTGGGAGGGTCCGGACCCCCAGGACTCTCTCCTTGTGTGCGCCACTGCCACCCAACGTATTATTTTGATTTTGTCGATTTTCGGGGGGGGGGACAGTAAAATTAATTGAATAAATAATTAGCATTAATTAATAAAATTAATAATGCTAATGCCCCCTTGTGTGCGCCACTGTTTACGTATAAAACCCGTATTTACTTTTAAAAATGCATCTAATTGTTCTTCGTGTATAATAACGTCTTTTTATTTTTAATTGTAAGTAACCTAACTAACGACTTTTCGTCACTACATATTTAGAAATTTTCAAAAACATTGTATTTGGGGAAGTTTTGATTAATTAACTATAGACGAAACCATTTATTTTTAAAGGTCGAACATTTTACATATCTTCCTTCTGTTAGTTCTCTCTATATATATATATATTTATTTATATACATATCTTGTTCAAATTTTCATTCGGTAATAAAATACTTCTTATTCATCCACTGAAGTTCAAGTACATTTTTTTAAACTTGTAGCGGATGACACTTGCTGAAAAAAGTTTTTTTCAAATATTATATCATTAATTAAATTTTAAATTTATTTTGCGTTATTTCTGACGAAGTTCGATTTATCTGCAACAGATGACGCCCGTAAGTCTCTAACAAAGTAAAAACTAACTTAATTTGTGTGTGTGTTATGAAGAAACCTGAAAGGTATTTGAGAATTGCCTCTATGTTTTGAAATAATTTATTCGAGGTATAATTCCAAGCTTTAGAAAAAAATAGTATACCTCTAGAACTTTAGCCCTTTTAGTTCATAAGCTCATTAGTATCATTTCTGTTAAATAAACAGTAATCTAAGCAGAAGTCTACATTTTTTTATGCTCAATTTTTTTAAGCTATTATTTTTATACCCGACGAAAAACGCGCACCCTTTATTCACTGATATTTTTTGTGTTAAAAGTGCGCCTATACGTCGGATTTTTTTCCTATTGGTCATTTTGGTATGTTTAGGAGATAAATGGTGCTGTTTCAGAAACTGTAATATGATTGTAATCCCAGAAGAGTGAGGGAAGTGTATTAGTGACGAATGAGACAGGTGATTGCGTACAGTTGTGAGGTATGAATATAATATGGATATGGTTTGGGATTAACGTTGTTATAAAATTAATGGGGGTTTTGAGATCAGCAGCACAAAGTGTATAAAAACAAAAAATTAACGATTTCAGGGGGAAAATGAAGAAAAGTAGTTCATGTATTCTAATTGCTGTAAATATAGTACGAGAAAGGTAATTGGAGTAATGTCTAATCATTATTAAACAAAATACAATATTGTTCGATTTGGAACAAAATAATCGAAAAACTTGCAATTTAGGCAAGAGAAATAATTAATAAAATGAATTTAAAAGGAGTGGGCGAAAGAAGGAAGATTGTAATCTCGTCTTTTTAAAACAAAAACCAAAATAAATGGAAACGCTTTTCCACTCGAAACTAAAACCAAAACCACAGTGCGACGTTATCAAGAAAAACTGCCCAACCCTGACACTAAGGAAAGCGTGAAACGTACACTGTCTGCTTACCCTGTTGCCCTCCCGCTTGTTATGTCTCGAAGCAAAGAGGCCAAAACACTTAAATTTCGTCTGCTCAGGGGTACCTGCCGAAAAACATCTTCTGCGACCTTTCTCACGAAAATGGGCGGAACCTCCAAACATCCTGCTGGGGTCGGCGGCTTTTTTTTTGTTGTACTTTATTTCTTTTTTGTGCCCCCTCCCCATCATTATTCTGCCTGTTTACCCCGTCTGGGTTTGAGGGGGTCTGTGAAATTCAATGCGGGGTCGAGACTTGTTTTTCACCAAGGAGAGAGAGCGAAGAGATATGTTGTCTTCTTCCACCTGTTGTTAGCCTCCTTGGGTTTCGTTTCCGAGTCTCTCTGTGGTAAATTCTTGTGGATTTATAGGGGGAAACTCGTAAATGAAAGACTCGATTATCCATCTTAGTGGAAAAAAGAGGGAGAGGAAAGAAAATAAAAATGTTCGTGTTTTTTCGTTTTGGAAGAATGTGGGCATCTCAGTGGAAACCTTGTTTTCCATGTCCGCTTCTGCAGAGGGATGTTTCGTGAGATGTGTGCGGAAAATGAAGGTTGTGGGTTTCGACGGGGGTGGTAGGTTTTTAAAGACATCTGCATAAATTTTGTGTTCGATGTGTTTATTTACTTTAAGATCTGATGGATGTGAACATATCTTGTTTTTAAGGAATCGCTAGAATTCTGTGAAGAATTTTCCAAAACAATTGTGATGATTTTCATCGCGGTTGTCGCCTTTTTTAATTCCACTAGTAATTACTGTTATCTTTACTAAAGGATCAATTAATATTGGAGAGAATATTGTTTAATTTAAATTAAAACTTTTGGTGCTTTACGAATTAAATTATTTTGTTATTGAATTTTTTTAAAATTTGAATTGAATTTAAAATTTAGTTATTATTTTTCACTTTCTAAGCATCGCAATTTATTTCAAGACACCTTAATATAGGAATTTATACACTTCTGCGATATTAATAAAATCTGATCAAGTATTGAATTAGTTATGTAATTTTATTTATAAAATCATTAATCTGCTGAATTGCGGTGAATATAATTTAAATACTAAGGGGAAGAAACATTAAAATGCAATAGCAAACTCTTAGGTTCAGGGGTACAATTGCAGAACAATGCCAAGACAGCAATATTTCCTTTTTACTTGTATTTTCTTATTTCATCTCAGTAATATAATTTAAATTTTTTCTTCTCAAAAAATTATGCAGAGTTGTTTACATTAGTGATATTAGCTACATATAAGAATCTGGATATCCGTTCTTGTTACATTAAATTTTTAAAAATATTTCCCTCGGTGGGGTTACGATATAAGACACTGGAGAGTAACTTGCGAGGTTTAAATCAAAATTGAAAAAAGTCTAGAAAAATGGTTTAAATCTCGTACTGTCGCGAAGAAAATTATTTTATATATTAGATGGGGTTTTTTATTTATTTATTTTCGGTCAGAAATTAGTTTTAGCTTCAAAAAGGAACATTTCCATCCGATTTAGATTTTTTTCTAACAATTTTGTTTGCTAGAGCAGTAGTATCTAGTGTGTGTAAGATATGCATATCCCTGAGAGTACGCGAAAGGTTGGCTCAGTATATGCTTTGAATGGGGTTATAAGACCTTTGTTTCGTGGATATTCATTTTAAAATTTTTCTTTTGATATCTCATTTTTCCAATATTTTCAAACATTACTTCTCTGTATTTTTCATAGTTCGTTTTTCATAAAATTTTTGAAAGGATTAACTTTATTTTGTACTAAGAAATTGTTTTATATTTATTCATGGAAAACTTGAGTGAAAAAAAGTATTTTAAAAACATTAAAATTTGTTTACGAAAGAATACTTGTTTCACTTAGAATACCATCCCTTATAACATGTTTGTAGTGCTGCCATCTGTTGAATAAAATTGAAACTTCGCAATATGTTTGACTGATTTGATTATATTCCTGGTATTACAGAGATAATATTATACCATATTTTTTCCAAAATTATTTACTTTTAAAACTTTTTCTTTATATTATTATGCTTCCTTTTTTTTCATTGAATTGTTTGAAAACTATAATGTGATTCAGTTGGTGTGTAAAGGAAAGTAATTCAAACAAAAACTGAATGTTCAATTATTCGACTTTTCTTTGGCATCGCGGTATATATAAACGTTTATGTTTGAAGACTATAACAATAGCTGTGTGTTGGATATGTTCTCGTCCTGATTAAATATTTGAAATCGCTTATATAATTTAAGATTGAAAGCTTCGTGTGTAATGTATTTTATTTTGTATATGAAGCGGGTAAAGAAAATCTTTAGATACAGATATAATGAAGTATATTAAGAAGTATTTAAAACAAATATGTGGTCTCGGAACCGTTGTCCCATAGTGTGGATTCGTAGCTTAGTGAAGGGATTCGTCAGTCGATGGATTTGTGACCGAAGGTTAACGTAGCTGATGCATGTTCAATATAATGTGGTTCAAAGGCTTGATGTGGGGATATTAAGAGTTGGATGTCACCCTTATAAGTCTATTGTTCGCATGAATGGGATTTAAAATGATGAGGTTCGTTGCCAATATCCCTCATGTTGCTTTCAGTGCAACATTGATGAAAAAAATGTAAGCAACTGTAAAAAATGATTGCTGTCGACATTATTCTTCATCCTGTTTTACTTGGATTTCTTTTGCTGTTGTAATTAAATGTAAAAAGTTAATGAAATTGCTGTTTTATGTATTACATAAATTTAGTCCTGTTTCTCACTCGTGTTTCTTGGTCCGAAATTATTTAACTCGAGAACTTCGTGATCATTGATGTAAAAGTGAAATCACAAATAGCTTTAATGTGTTAACTGAAAATTCTTGAACCAAATTATATGTTCGACAAAATGTCCCAACTGGATTCAATGCGAAAAATATTAATCATTCATAAGTAGGCTCACGGAATTGAGTTTTTATTTTGATGCTATTGAAAATCTGTGCCTTGTGGTACTTCTATATTAACTGAAATTTGGTCCTTTTTTGGTGTGTGAAAGTTAGGAGAGCAGTATTACTTCAAGCGCTCTTTATCTGACCATGGTTCAAAATTACGAGGTACTAGTATAATTCTAGTTTCATTTTAATTCAGTCCCTGGATGTCTTTTAAAAATAATTCATTTCTCTACTGCAGCTTTAGGTAGATTGACAATTTCAACTTTGATTGTAAACTAGGGATTCATTATTGAATTTTAAATGCAATATAAGAGCTGTTCTGAAACACAGTTACCTATTGTCGTTTCTTTATAATTTTTCTTATTTCTATTTAATTGAACTGAGCAAAAGTAAAACTTGAAGTATTTGTTCACTATAACTTTAATCGCTTACTTTTTTTGAAAAATAAAATGAATGAAAAGCTTTCGAATCAATATACTTAGAAGATCACTGAAATTGGAGCCATCTGTTATGTGTCCCATAGCCAATAGAAAATGACCCCTCTAGGCGGAAGCTTAAACTATCCATTTAGTTCAAAGTATCCATCTAATAACGCTTGATCTCCCCTTAAAAAGCAAACAGTCTGAATCCACGTAGCTTATGAAAACCTCCTGCCTTATGGGTTGCCATAGCCTTATACCCTTGCTAAATATAGAAATAGGAGGGTGAGATTTATTTTCCACCACTCGCTGAGAAGATTGTGTGTGGGGGGGGGGGGGGTCTGGTAGATGGATACTCGTGGATTGAAGAACGACGGCCGAGGAGCCTTGCAGGTGATTCTGTTTGGGTGTACATGAACCTAGCATTTAGTTCCTGTTTACTTTTCCTTCCCTCTAGTCTTCATTGTCCATAAATCCGGGGCCTTTTTAGAAGATTTGGCCGTTATTGCTTCATGTGGATTGTTTCTTATTTGAGTGGTCTTTTTTTCGGGGTAGAGGTCGTACAGCGACGATACTCTTACTTCCTTGACCTTTTAGTGATAAGAGAATGCTTTAGTTGAAAAGCAGGGGCTTAGCTACCGCCGTGTCAAAAATAAGGAGCTCCCAAGCTAAAGGGGCCCCAACATGTATAATATTTTGATACATTCAAATTGGTTTTATTAATGCGATCACTTATATTTTTGTTCCAAAAAGGGGCTCTTAAGGAATTTTGATACAGGGCCCACTTTCGATCAGCCACGCCAGTGCTGAAAAGTGTTTATTGGGGAATGACGTCAATGTATTTACCAATTTTAAAAAATATGGTTATTTGTTTCCTCCTGGCTGTTTTAATCGATTTCTGTGAATATAATTTTGCACTTGTGAATTATTTTCTCTTTGTATGATTGGGGGAAAGGATAATGCATATTCTTGTCTTTAATTGAGTTAGAGGTACTTTTATTACTGAAATTCAATATTTGAATCTTGCTATTGCGTCATTTTGGTGTAATAATGACATGTTAAATAGTCACCGCTGGAAATTGTTCAGCCGAACAGCGTTCAAATTTTGATTCCACCGAAGAAGCCTATAGGAGGGGGTGATACACGTTAAATCAAGTGGCCGAGTGGTCTAGGCATCGGATCATGGCTAGCGTGTCATGAGTTTGATCCTAGTACCACTAAAGACCCGCTGTGTAGGGGAGCGATGCACGTTAAATCTGTCGAGAGCTCAAACGTCCTCCCGTTGGTGTGGTGTGGTAGTTAGGAGAGGGGGTGCCAGCTTAGGTGTCGTCCGCGTCACTTGAACATGGTTCAAAATTACGCGGACCGTCGCCAAAAGCCCTCGTGTTGCTAATCAGTGCGACGTTAATATTCTCTCACTCACTCACGTTAAATTAATCAGGCCTATAGTTCTCACGTTTGCGTGGGGTGCCAGTACGTCATTTGAGCATGAATTCAAAAGCACGAGATGTATTGCTTCTAAATGTGATCAAAGACAAATTGGTAGGATTTAAGAAGGAAATCCTAAGCCACCCCCATAGACCCGATCTATATATATATATAGTTACGAGTATAGTGGTCTGTGATTATTTTTACGATGCGTTGAATGCCTAAACGATTTTCGACAACGCTTTTGAGGTTCATTAATGTAAATTTTGTGAAAATCTAGTGTATTGACTGCTTAATGTATTCAAATAATACTTCAGTTCAAGGAAACGTTGGCTTGCTATAGAATATTTCATAACAATTAATTTTTCTTAGATATGTTTCCATTTCTGCTATGCCGAGTAGACCGATGACAAAACCTGATTTCTTACCGAGAAGAGGAAGGAGCCAGTGAAGTAACATTTTCTCGACTTGAATTTTGCATTCTCATAATATTACAGTTTCTGCGTTTTTGTTTATTAATTTTCTTTGATTAGTTTTTTAAGAATATTTTCCCCTGTCATTTTCTTTATAATTATGGTTTCAGTTAAATTGCTTAAACCTGTTGTTTTAAAGAAAAATTATTTGCTTTTCAAATTTTGAACAAAGTATTACCAGTTTCTGTATATTTTCCACTAAAAAAATATACTTTGTAAAACATGTAAAAATGTTTTGAAAAATTCTGAATTATTTTTATTTTGATTATAAATTATTCATATTCACCATAATATGTTTATTACCTTTCTTAACTTTACATTTTCGATTAAAATACGAAGTATTAAAATGATTTTCGTGTTTAGTTTGAACCAGAAATAGTTAGGAGACTCCAAAAATACTAAAAGATAGTTTTTCGCAATCACACAAAACTAATAGTATATTACTGGACAAGAGAAATTTGTTTTTGCTTAGAAAATATTTTTCGTTCGCAGTTCTTTCTCATTCAACAATATTCTAAAAGTATTCGACTCGACAGATTCAGCAATTGTTGAACAAACATTTGATCAAAGCTCTTTCATCATTATCGTTGTCAAATATTTACCGATTATTACGCGAATTTTCTTCAAATTTTTTACCAAGTTCTGTTTAATTTTCGGAAAGTACAAACAAGCTCTTCCGAATATTCTCGACATGAAGGACAGGGAAGAAAAACTATCAAACGACTTCTGTACCAAAAGAAAAACTTATTTTATACGTAGCAAAATAAATACGCCATCTCTTTATACGTAAGGAACGAGAGTTAATTTTAAACACTAACTTCTCCAAGATGAATAGCCGGCAGAAGTTCTTTAAACCGTTCGCAGAAGGCGAGTGTTTTTAGTTTCCTCGTGACAAATTGATTGTGAAATAAGTTCTTTTAATGAGAGGGGAAGAAGAACTGTTTTCTTTTGCAAGCGGACGGAGGTGTTCGGCGTCTGATATTGTCATCATTCTAAATTGGAGTAAAATGCAGTTGTTAAAAGATATTTAAACCGGGGTTTAACGAACTTGTATGTTCGTCGGGAAGTTCGATGTCGTCTGTTTCGTAAATTTATATTTTTGCTCGTATTTTTTTTTAATTGAAAATTGACCCTTGAATGTTTATACTTTGATAAAGATGCAATTGAAAGATAACACGCACACAACACATAAATCTGAATACTTTAAAAAGTAGTTGCTACAAGAGAGGGGGTTTGAGTAAATGATTTATTCTATGATGTTGATCTCTCCTCCCTTTCTTTAATGATACTTCTGTAATAAAATATAAAAATAGTCTTTATTATTAAAATTGTTAATGACGTCAGTGGTAGAATATTCATTCCAGACGGTTATTTGTTTTTGCATCCTTTTTAAATCTCCGTGTTTGTATCCATTTCTTATCACAGACTGGATGAAATAGTTTTTTTTAAAATATTTATCAGCAATGACATATCATGGAACTTATTTTTCTGGTAAGGTGGACTAGTTCAAAACCGGGATTTTTAAAAAGCATATAAATCAGTGGCGCACATAAGGGGGGAGGGGAAGTCCACGGGTCCGGACCGTTATAGTCCATGATTTTTTTCGATTTGTGATAATCCCATGTAATAGTACCTAAAATTTAATTAATTGTTATTAACCATTTATTTTTCTAATTAATGCTAATTATTAATTCAGTAATTCATTTTTTATTGTTTTTTTTGTTCCCGAAATCGACAAAATCAAAAGAATATGAAAAAAATTTGTGTGCGCCGCTGATATAAATGAATTATTTTTCGATATTAGTGGCAGTTAAATTCATATAAAGTTACGTTAAGAGTATTATTACAATAAAAAAATTATTTAAATGCACTTTTTTAAAGCAAAAAATAAAGAATGGCATTTTCTGAACATTGTCCTTTTATGAAAAATGCTTCTATATACTAGTATTTTACTTGTATCGCTTGGACATCTGTACCGGGGTTGTGTGTGTGTGAACTAAATTTTATTAAATATATACTTTAGGAGCGGATTTATTAATTTTTTATAATATCAGAAGTAGAGAAATTTTAACAAAAAAAAACACCCGTTAATATTTTAATTGATTGTAACTATAAAAAAAATGTTAACTTAAAAGAAAATTTAGTTCACAACCTCATCAGTGGCTCACACGGGGATTTTTCAAGAAGGACGGGGTGGGGGAGGGATCGAAAGTTCAGTTTTCTCGTATCATACACCTTCTATGCCGCCAAACATATTTTGATTTCATCGATTGTCGGGAACAAAAAAAATGAAGAAATTTTTGAATAAATAATTGGCATGAATTAATGACATAAATTATCAATGATAAATAATTAAATTACCTTTAGAATTATTTTATGCTCTATACACAAAATTATAATCAATCGATGGGGGGGGGGGCTGATCCTCTGCCCCCAACCTTGTGTGCGCCATTTAACCCCGCTATAGAAATCCTAATTAATGTATAGGCAGGATATTATTTAAGAATTTTGCATAAAAGATGAAGGTTTTGAAAATATATCATTCTTTCTTCATTTCTTACCAAAAAATTGCGTTTAAATAATTTTTTTTATTGTAATAATATTCTTGAAACAATTTTGTACGTATATTCTAATACATCTGAAACTAAATTTGAAAAAATTATTCATTTATATGCTTTTTTAAAATCCCGGTTCCGAACGTAGTCGCCATAAGTAAAGGCGAGTCTTATTTTATGAAATAAGATGTTTTTCTTCGAACTTTGGTCCAGGTTCTCAAACTCGTAAATATATTTGAAAGATACGCATGAAAATTTCATTCCTATAACGATTTACATTGTTAAATTCAGATTCAGTTTATTGTGAATGTGCGATTAGAAATAATTTCTGTTCCATTTTCTGATCAACACTTTATTTCAATCCTTAATGTTAAGCAATAAAATGTAATTATAAAACAATAAGAACTTTTAAGTACTTTTTGTGGTGGATGTTCAAATTGTGAACCAAAAGAATACTAAGAAATTTTCAAATCCGTAGAGGAGATTTAATGAACGAAACGAAAATTCACTGAACTGCTGTGGTAAAAAGAAATCTTTTTTTCAAATCTAGAAGTTGACTTAATATAAGTTTATTATAATTTTTTTAATTTTGAAATAAGCTTTTTTTCTTCTAAATTTGGTAATCTAATTGCTTAAATATTATAGAAGTATAATACCTAAAATGCAGTCAGCAGTTTAATGTACAAATTTAAAATACATTGCCTTAAAAAACACACCACAAAATATCTCATTTATATTACGATTAAACGTGAATAATTAAATCTTTTACAAAAATTGTAATTCTGTGCCCTTTCCTGAACTCTTTTTATAATAAACCCACTTAATGAGAGGGGTGGGCAGGCTTTTTCGTCTAATGTTTAATCCTCCTGTACTGGTTTCATATGACCCATCGTCCTTATTTCGCAAAAACCGTTTCGAACCTGAAACGGGGGTGCTCCACGGGCACATTTCCAACGGGATCCATCCGATAGCCATCGAAAACGTAACGGTTCCGCGTTCAGGATAGCTACCCTCATCGAATTCCAAGCATTTTTATCGCGACTCCCCCCACGATGACACATCGCCAGTACAAAAGACCTGGAAGGGGAGGCACGTGCATCGCACGCGTCGTTTCTTGCCCTCCCCCTTTTCCTCATCCCCAGCATCAGCTGCCGCTCGGGTACGTGAATGGAATAATCTAACTGGCTCTTGTTCCTGCTGGAAGTTTTGTTCGTTATTCTGAAGTGTGTGTATACCTGGCCTTTCTTTGCTTGCTAGGGAGGAATCGGTTGACGGTTTTCTGTTCGGCTTGCTATCGGATACTTTCGTGGATGGTCGGTTTGTTAATAGGGGGAAGGGCCTGGGTGCTTGATTTGGGAATTGTATAAGATCGGTCAAATATTTGATCTGGGCGATGAGTTTGCGATGGGATGGGGTGCTTCATGGAAGTTTTTGGAATCAGAAATTATCTGCCTGGGTTGAAATTTTAGAGAGAAAAAAATGAATGTAAAAAATAATTTTGGATTATTTGGTATATATAAAAATGGTCTCTCGTAATAGTTTTGGAGTTTAAAATATCTTACTAAGAGAATATTCACGAAATCGTAGGTTTCAAACTGTGTTCTGCGGAACTCTGTGGTTACCAGAAACTTTGACAGAGGTTTCGCAAATTATCACTATTTTCTTAATCAAAGCGTCCAAAGTGTAGTTTTTTAGAAAAGTTCAAGAGCGTATTCAACAAGTAACTTACCAGGAATTACTTTTTTCAACAAGAATCCCATGACTGGATTAAAAATCCATCTTTTCTATATTTCTATAAAAATTAGGATATTATCACAGAGCAAGAACATCCGTTTGAACTATCTACAGATTTTATATTAAAAATGCAAATACGAACGAGAAAATTCTCTTTATTTTTGGTTTATAAATTTAGGCGTAATATCCTCAAATTTTTTCTAAAGTTATAAAAGCTTTAATGCCCTTCGTTACAACATATTCAACATATGTCAACGAAGTACAGAAATAAGGTGGATGCTTAACACGAAATACATTTACAAATAACGATAATGGAATCCGACTTTATAATTTTTTTTATATTATATTATTAAACATTTTATAACAAATGCGTTGATAAAAGCAGAGAGCAACAGTAGTAAAAGCCGACACCAGTGGTAAGAGCATATAATACAAATTTTATTTACAACACTACTTATATACGATACCGATAACATGACGAAATCAGTAGCGCACACAAAATTTTTTCAAGGGGAGAGAGTTTATGGGCGAAAGTCCCCCAAGTCGTATCATTCCTCAAGACAACACCAATTGATTCTTCTGATTTTGTTTTCAAAAAACAGTAAAAAATAAATTATTGAATTAATAATTAGCATTAATTAATAAAATAAATTGTTAATTACAAGTATTTAATTAAACTACGTTATATATATAATATATAGGATTATCAACAATTGAAAAAAACTCAAGGTCTTTGGGGGGGTGTCCGGACCCCCAGGACACCCCCCTTGTGTGCACCACTGAACGAAATCATTTCGATTTCGATTAAAATTAAATGTCAATATAGTCGTCAAGTGAAGTGCCGGGTGAAGGTCAAAGTGGTTAAATTAATTTGGATCACCTAAAATGAGTAGGTTTCTTCTTGAAGTACGAGAGAATTAAATTTTCCTAACAAAATGCAATATTTTCCTCTCAGTATTTTTACATGAGCCTATAACATGTTGATAAATATTATATTAAGATATATTCTAGGGGTGTGATGAGGTTCCCCGAAAACCCCTTAGAGTTTTAAAGGTTCTGCAAGCCGACGAAATTTAAAAACCATTGATCTAAATCGAATGCTCTCTTTACTATTGTATTTTTATAGTTATTGTAGATAAGTAATATTAGTGGTTCTTTTTACGCCGAAATGTCGAAAGTAGTATTAGACACTAAGGAAAATGTTTAGTAGTTTTTGATACTCATTCGATTAAGCAAATGGTTTGTGTTTTTCTATTTTGTTTGGGAAATTCATTTTAGCTCGATGTGGGTTTGTGGCAAATAGTAAATTGTCAAAATGTGTTCCGTTCATTTTTTTAGTTCTTAAGCCTTTTCCCGCCTTATTCAAAAGTTTTACATTTTTTTAAAAGGTGATTTTTTTTTCCCTCTCAAAAAAGTAATTGTATGTTTTAGAAAACAAAGTACTAATGTTGACTAATCGAACATTTATTATTTACTAACCGAACAAAACCAAATGTAAAGAAAATTTTCTTTTTAAAGTGTCTTGGTGGACCCTCTCTCGAATCCGGACTCCCCCATATCCCTCTATTTTTTTTCGATTGATTATAATTCTATGTATGTAGTACGTAAAATTTATTTGTTATTAATAATTAATTTCTTACTGTTTTTTATTCCCGAAAATCAACAAAATCAAAAGAATATGTTGGGTGATGTACTGGAGCATGATACGAGAATGGTGGACCCCCCCCCCCCCCCCGAAAAATTCCTCTGTGCGCTACTGCTGACGATCAAATATTTTGTAAAAGAATTTAAAATGAGGAAAATGAATGTGGAAAAAGAAATTGGGAAATTTTTCTCCAGCACACACAAATATGGGTTCTTTAGTCCTCTTTTGACGTTTGTGCAAATTCTTTACTCCTGTTTAATAATCTAGTAATGATTTTCATTGAGTCCTCGTTTTGCATTTCTATTATCTTTCACGAGGTCCTCTTTCTAAGTATAAGTTTAAAAAGCTTTCGATATTTTTCTTTTCAACAGTACCACGCCTCGAGTTGTTACACCGAGCGTTAATCTGTGGCAAAACCGTGGCCTTAAAAAGAAATAAAACGAAACTAAGTGTTTCTTGGAGTGTTAAAACCCCATTTTAACGAGGTGTTCGTGAGAAAGTCTCCCTCAAGAAATCGGGACTCATCCGTTAAAACAGACCTTGGAACGGCGTTTTTCATTAGTTCCGGCTGGGGAGGTGTCCGGTTCGTGCCGGAAGCCCGCTTCTCTCGGGGCGTGGTCCGGACGCGCTTTACTTGTCCGACCGTTGCGTTGTAATTACCGGCCGACACGCGCTGTCCATCCTTTTTACCGCAGCATCCGTATCAATGCAATTGCCGTCTTTTTTCATCTAGCTCGCTTGGCCGGTGATTGTGAACGGACCTCACATGGGGTGGAATCCCTATATATTGTCCTAATTGGGGATGTTTCTCTGAATGGTAGAGATAAGGTTACCATTACGGAGAAATTGGGTCATGTGTTATTGCGTGTTTTGTGTGGCATTACGATATAAAGTTGTGGAAATGTATTTTGTTCGTTACAAATGCGAGGATGGAAAGTGTTGCCATAATTTAAACCTGTCTTTGATTCGTGCAAAAGATCAGAACACTTCAAATGAATTTCAAAAATAAACAACATATCGTTATGTGTTATATTTTAATGTAACTATAATCTGAGTAGATATTGTCATATCAATCATGCGTGAAAATCCATTTATTTTTTTTTCCTGTATAAAATGTTCCATGCGTATTTTTTTATACTTTTAATTCCTGATGGATTTGAACTTAAATTTATAAATTGCAAAATTGCTTACTTCTGAATATTTTTAAATTTAGGAATTAATGGTCTTTTGTATTATACCCGTATGGAGGTATTTTAATATTGGGACACTTTTATGCCTGCTAAATTGTTCTAAGCCTCGGTGTTGCTATTTGTTGCCGCGGTAGCCGAGTGGTTATGGTCACAAACTCGTGGCCGGCGTTGTCGAGTCATGGCTTCGAAATTCAGTTCAACTGAAGACTCTCCATGTAGAGGAGCTGATGGACATAAATTTGTGGTGGCTCAAAGACCTCCCGTTGATGTAGCTTAGAAAGGAGAGAGGATACCAGCTCGTGTGTCGTCCTCGTCATTTGACAGTGGTTCAAAATTACGAAGTCCGTTGCCAAATAGTCCTCGTGTTGCTTCAGAGAGTAACGCAATCAAATCAAATCTTGTTATTTGATTTAATGCAAAGATACTAAGCTAAACTCAGTGGTGCAACAGCCCATGAGGGTCAAGGCCTACTGTGCCCTTCTCAGTAAACGTGACCATTGGGCGCTGAGGTGCATGAACAAATGTTCCAATCAGGAGGTCAGTCTGAAGCGAACGCTACCACTGGGCCTCAAAGCAAAGATAACTTCTCTAAAAAGTTCTGATTTGCCCGAAATATATTCTTTCGGTGTAAATAATTTTATTAATAATTTAGTATATTTGTTTGTTATCGAAACGTGTTACGAACGCTGTGTTACTAAACAATAATTCCATATAAAAGTCCCATGTGTAATATAGGTGTACCCATGTAATGTATGATGTACCAGTCTATCTATCCCTTGAATATCGTACGACTATAAAACAATATTTATATATAAAATGAGTGATTCATTAATTTGTGATCGTGAAATGAAAGATTAGATGTGTGAATCCCCCAATAATTCACGAAATTGTTTTTAACTTTTATTAGACCTAGCTTATAAATTGTACATTTCATAAATAAATTTTGTGCATTGTCCAATGTTTAATTCATTGTACTAAATCGAATCAGACAAGACATAATTATTATATTTTCGTACTTCCGTTTTTTTTTTCTTTTTCTTTCTATACGTATTCCTTGAAATCCGGTGTATAACGCGCACCCCTTTTTTACGAAGAAACCTGAAATGTACATATACTCTCATTTTTTCTCATATACTCAAATGTACATAAACAATACTCTCATATTTTTAAGTCATTTATTCGAGACATTATCCCAGACTTTTGAAAAAATAGTGTACTTCTAGAACTATACACCCTTAAAGTTCATTAGGTACAGTGGCGTAATGGAGAATGTTAGGGCCCCTATAAAGTCTGGTTTTGGGCCCCTAGCATTGCAAACCATAACATCACACTTTGGGCCCCACGATGCTGGGGTTGCGGGGAGGGGGTACGTTACGCCATTGATTAGGTATGTCATTTCTTTTAAATAAACAGTATTTCAGTATATGTAGATATCTAATTTTCTTTATGCTCATCTCTTTTTTTTTTATAGAAATTTAAGACTTTTTTTATACCCGGCGTAAAACGCTCACCTGTAAATTTCAATCTTATTTTTTTTTGTGTCAAAAGTGCACGTTGTACGCTGGATTTTACGGTAGCTTTTGACGTTTCTGAATGTGGAAAACGCGAGATGCCAGTTCGTGTGTCACCCTTTGACAGTGGCCTAAATTCTGAAGTATGTTGCCAACGACTTTCGTGTTTTTTTCGTAGTGCGCCGTTATAATAAACCAATCGATTCGCAATATATTGCAAGTTCATGTCACGTGAATTTTTAACAAGTTGATATTTTTATTATCATTGTGAGATAATCTCTCCCCAATCAGTTAATAAAATTTATGCTGACAGATGAGGAAATTGTTTTATTCAACGGAAGAATAATATTTGTTTCATTATACTTTTTACGTCAGTCATTGTTTTGGCTGAAATAGTGCGAATATTTCAAATTGCCATTACATTGGCATTCTCTCTCGTGTGAAAGTAAAATGAAGATGAAACAGCACACAAAATACGTCATCGTCTTATTTCGCAGGTAATGCGGAAGGAAGTTTACTACTTTAAATCACACCTGAAGTTCATTAAAAAAATAATTAAATATTATACGAATTTTTTAAGGGTTATTTGAAATGATTCGACGCTATCAAACGGAAGTAAATGGGGAAAATGAATTAGCTTTATCCACGTGACTTTTGTGATGTAACAATTTTTATTGAAACATTTTTGTAATGGATATATATAAATACAGTTTTGTGTTATCGCATAGTAATTGTTTATTATAACGACTAAAACTTGTGTCGAAAGTCAGTCCATGGATTCATTCCGAAACATTAACTACTGTATATTGAATAGGCTATGGTTAAAATAATTTTCTGTTCGAATTCTGCGATGATTTCTTTTTCTAAAGAGCTGTCATACTCAAATGACAAAAACGTAAGCATCGTGATCAATAATCTTGAGTCGTTGATCTGGAATCTATTTTTATCTAAGATTTTGCCGTACGGAAAAGGGTTGCTTGCTTGTTAAATGGGTAGCCGCGGTTACGGACTTGTGGCTGGCATGTCATGAGTTCGAACCCTAGTGCCACTGGAGACCCAAGGCCGTGGTAGCCTAGTGGTCAAAGTATCGGACTGGAGCCTAGGCGGGAGAGTTCGAGCTTAGTACCGTTGAATAGTACCGAGCTTAGTACCGTTGAACCTTGTAGAGGAGCGATGAATGCTAAATCTGTCGAGAGCTCAAACGTCCTGCCGTTGGTGTGGTGTGGTGTGGTAGTTAGAAGTGTGTGGTGCCAGCTCAGTTGTCTTCCTCGTCACTTGACCATGGTTCAAAATTACGAGGTCCGTCGCCAAAAGCCCTCGTGTACCTGAATAGTGCGACGTAAATATTCACTCACGCCACTGAAGACCCGTGTGGAAGGATTGATACTTGTGAAATTTGTCGAGGCCCCAAGTCTCACCGTTGACCTGATGTGGAAGTTTGGAGAGGGCTTTTTCCTCGGATGTCGTCCTCGTCACTTGACCTCAGTTCAACAACATGAGGACCGTCACCATTAGTTGTCATGTTGCTTGAAAGTGCGACGTAAAGTAACAATCACACACTGCTCGTAAAATGGAACTGAAGCTCCACCGGTCTCATATAATAGGGGAGTGTTGTGGAATTTAGGATAGGGTAACGAATTCTTTTGATCATGATTCCGAATCACTTATGTTCGGGTCACCAATAAACCTCAAATAGCTTTTGGTGTGATCTTATTTGAACACTAAATCAAGGTTTTTTAATTGCACATGTTAATGCCCTATTTGTCAATGTATTAATTTGTATCTGTCATTTCCATATTAATTCTGGTTGTGCACAAACTAAAAATAAGGCAACTTCAGTGAATTTTCCCATTGCGATCTCCGAAGAATAAGTTTTCTTTTTGAATTTTCGATGCATTTCAAGTCTCTGTCTTATACTTTGAAACCTTTTGATAAAAGTAAATATTCCCATATTAGACTGATGTTTGTGGCCTTATTTGGTTGAGGAAATAAGTTCTTTTTTGAATTCATTTTCGTAAGGGATGTGTTGCATAATGAGTGCTGCTGCGACAAAACTTTAAATTGCATATGTGGCGTAGAGATCTAATAATCAAAGACTTTAGGTGACCAGAGAGTGTTTTGAATCAATTATTTCATGTACGATTCAATTTCCAAAAATCGGTCAAAAAATTTAATGTGATTTTTTAGCTTGAATTATTCTTTATATACTTTTCTTATAACCTGCAAAATTTGAAAGTTCTAAACTAAAAAAATAGAATTATGATAGCTTTTGCGTTCGTTTTTATTCACATCCCTATGGCAAATCAAAACTTTAAACTTATCTCGGAAAGATAAAATAACTAGTTTGTCTTTATTTAAAATGCTAAGGCTTTTTTTTCTTCTATTGCGCCTAATGCTGTGATTTTTTTATTTATTATTTTTTTTTTACCTATTGCTAATAGTGCATGTAACAAAAGTTGGTATGCATTTTCAAATCAAAGCAATACTTATTTTTTAAATAATAATTGAACTCAGAATTTGTACATTTTTTAAGGAATTTTCAATAAGCATTCATAAAAGGAAGTATTGTGCGAATACCAATCATGTTATCGCAAAACCCATACCAACTTTTGTTATGCAGAGTTTGAGATACTTGTAAATCTCAATTTCATGCGTGTGTACGTAAATATTTGTAGGAGGAGTAGCATTTTAAAGTCACTTCACAAATTTGAAGTTTTTTCCTTAAAAAATTAAATGCCTAGCTTTTTTTATGAAATTTTAAGCACAAAATCTGTTTTACATAGTATGCACACATAAGAGACAACCAAAAAAATTTTGAAAATCCTTGAATTTTAAAAAATATTGCTTAAATTGTACCATGTTCCCTTAAACGCATTAGTTTATGGGGTATATAATATGATTTGGAGATGGAAATCAAATCAGTGACTGAGCTTTTTTATTTAAATCAAAATTTGGCGGCACTCTAACAATAAAATAAGTTTAAAAAATACTGTAATACACTATGTGAAAAAGTTTATGGTAATAATTTTCAATGCTAAATAAAATTATAAGTACGACAAAAGACAACAAAATATTTATAAATGATTATTAAACAATTAATTATAAGAATGCATTTAATGGGAAATCTGAGCTGGATGATTTTTATTTACTTCGTTTATATTTGGTCGTAAAAATGTTAATGCCACTCTCTTTTCGTCATATGCATTTAAAAGTTTAGATCTTTTTTCACTTTCATATTTGTTAATGCTGAAAATCCGAATTCACGCAAATAAGATGTAGAAAATTGTAACAATATTTTTAAAGGTTTTGTAGCTTTTATGGATTATCGCCTCTAATTTTAATCCAAAAAGAATTGATTCTCCCTAATGTTTTGAAATTAAATTCCAATTATTACAAAGCGAAATTAAATTAATTTTCCTCTTTATTCAAAGTTAATTCATTTACAGATGTATCCATACGCAAATGAATTACAAACTCACATTTTTGGGTTAAAGTGTAGTATAGAGCGATGTCAATTTCTTTTGGCGACTAAAATCAATCGCCAAGCTACTTAACTTAGCGATACGTGTCCGGAAGCCAGAATGAATTTATCTCTCCATAACATCTATATAAAAATCGCCAAATCCAAAGCCCTTAACTAATTTTTGTTGTACCTGAATCTGGGAATTAATTGATAATTCTCTCCTTTAGTATTGTCAAATAGTCGATAACAATTTTATGAATATTTTATTTCTATAAAACGGCCAAATGATTTGGTTCCGGGGTTTTGTACCTCAGAGTATAATTTTTTTTAAAGTTTGTGACACATCTCGAGAATTTGGCGGCACACACAAAATTGCCGCTGCATAGTGTTTGAAAATCACTGATATAGAGATTTCGAAATTGTGTGTTCTTACCGATTAATGCGAAAAATGAAAATTTAACCAAATCTCCAATTATGAATCTTGTCTTGCTATGTATGACTGAAATATAACATGTGTACGGACTTGATAGTGTACCAAGACTAAAAGAATAAGGTCTTCCGCAGTTCATGTCTTTAATATTCCGCGATTCATTCACTACAAAGTATGGTGCCAGGTGCACCAGTATAAATAGTGGGAGCAATCTGGTTTTACCGTTGCCTAACAAATTAGACATTCAAAGATTACAAAATAAATAACAATATGCAAATTCCAACAACATGTAAAAAATCTACGAAGTTTACAATTTTATTTATCGATTCGTTTTGTGAATCTCATGCTTAAAGAAAATTTCACGTATGGTAATCATTTGTTTCTGATTCTGGCTGTTTCTGATTCTTTTTTTTGCTAATATAAATATTTCTAAATTTCCATCTATTCATTATAATTTATGTTACCTTTTGCGTTAAGTTTAAAATGCATTGTTTAAATTTAGTTTTAAATTCGTAACTTCATCCATTTTTAGGCGATTGATCTGAATTGGACCACAACTTAAAATCAAAATTCATGTCACAAAATTTTTAAGCAGGCAAATTGGTTGACATAACGCTGGATAATCTCTGGGTGCAACGAGACAATAGAATATATTTCTTGTGAACTAATAAATTGTGATGGACACAATTGTAGCATTGTTTATCGGATGCTTATTTTCTCATTTCTGGTGTAATCATGTAGATAAAGCATTTGCCTCTCTTCCTGGAACGTGGTTAAATTTAAATTGAGGCAGTTTATCTAACAGAGCAAGAAGTTGTTTTGTCTGCGGGAAATGAACCATTGCTGAAAAGGTTGTTTTACGTTGTACGAGGAGTGATATCTTGGATAAAATCGATGAACATTATTTAATGTTCATTTCGCCATACTCATTTAGTTCCTCCTGTGGACGAATTTGGAATTATAATGAACTGGTAATAATAGTATTAGTCAGTGATATATTTCAGTGTTCATATATCCATGCACATTTGGTTTTTCTTGAGGATGATTTTAGAATTATAATGAATTGATATTAATAATAATAGTCAATGGTACGTGATATAAAGTTTAGTTTGTATGTTAGGTTTGGAAAAACTCTCGGCTGTATTCACTGGTGCACACAAGGGGTTGTCCTAGGAGTCCGGACACCCCCCCCCCAGTCCTTGAGTTTTTTTCGATTGATAACCCTATATATATATATATAACGTAAAATTTAATTAAGTGCTTGTAATTAATTTATTTTATTAATTCAATAATTCATTTTTTTTACTGTTTTTTGTTAACAAAATCAGAAGAATCAATTGGTGTTATCTTGAGGTATGATACGAGTTGGAGGGACTTTCGACCATGGACAACCCCCTTGAAAAAATTTTGTGTGCGCTACTGGCTGTATTTCGTAGTTAAATCCAACTGTTAGATCAATCAGCTGGGAATCTGATATTTTCTTGATATTCCATTTAATTTCAAAAACAGTAAAATTTTTGTATTAACTACATCGTTAAATAGATTTGTCCGGAAAAAAATTGTATGGCAAACATTAGCGTTTTGGACTTTTGCCATAATTCTTAAATTTTGTTATAAATACTACTTTACTTGGCTTTTAAAAGAATTATGAACAAACTAATACACACACACATAGGAAAATGCTAAAACTCGTTTAAAATTTTTATTTTTAAGAAATAAAATTTGAAATTAACCGGGTAATGGGTATAGTTATGGAAAAAAATCACAAGGAATTTTTTGCATATTGATGTTTTATTACGACACAAAAAAGGCTGCATTAATTTGTCAGTATATGTAAATATATGAATATTATTCGTTACTCTTGCCTTGTTTCTATCTGAAAGCAAATTTTTCTGTATGTTATTATTTTTATATAAACAATATCTTAATTCGCAACACCGGCCGAAATGAAACTGTACTCTGATTTCGCGCCAACAATGAAAATTTTGTCACAGATAAAGAAATAAACTGACAGATTCTAGTTGAGTTAGGAAACAAATATATTGATAAAACTAAAAAAAGCACTATGCAAAGGTTGCTACACAAAGAGATGAGGTTTTTAACATACGATGTGTGCAAGTCTGCAAAGCTATGCTTTTAAGAATTAAATTCTTAAATTAACATATTAATACTTAAATAGCTTTATGCACGTTCAAACGTTTAACATGGATATATGGAGTTGAAATACTAGAGAGATGAAGATTATATATATAAAAGATCAAATATCATTTGTTTTTAGTATTGTGTATTTTTTCTTCCAATGAAATGTTATTTTTTAAATTCTTATTAAACTTTGGAAATTCATTATTTTTTTAAGTTATGTACATTAATAGCAGACGTACATGGTATTTTTTAGGGGCGATCAATTTCCTCCTCCTCACCTCTTCTAGATGTATTTTATATTTCCTTAAAATATTGCTAAAGGAAATTTTAATTTACCATATTAAGATGAAAAGTTCGGGATGTTGTTCAATTTTAAGGGCCCCCCCCCCCCATCTAAATACGTACTGCCTTTCGTCATAAGACGCACGCCTGTTGTAAAGTCGTATTTCCTGTCAACTAAAGACGGTGAAAAATTGATGCCGTTTTTGTAAACATTAAGGAAATTAGTTACTACTATTTAATAATGATAAAACTTTTTCAAACTTTTTGCGTATTAATTAAGACCCGGCTTTAAATTTCGAGATATTGAAAAATATTTCTTTTTATACTCGTCTTCCATGAAGCGAATCATCAACAAATTTGGATGTAATTATGGGAGTGCACAGTTTTGCAATAATGTGACATTTACCATACAAGTGGATACATATATTAACATAATTATCCCCAAAATAAATGCATTCACCTTGAAAATCGAACAATATACGCACGTAATTACTGCCATTTATTTGAAAACTTTTTGTTTACAACGTGATATTCATAATCATCCATTTCCTTCCTCTCTGCGCTCACGAAATCTCAAATAACTTTTTTCCCCGTCAATTTCTCTGAAATTAATCGTTCCAAATCGGTGAACGCCGTTCCAGAGTTCATCGTACACTTTTCCCCCAGGTGTCCTCATACCTGCGCAATGTTTGCTCAACTGTTTTATTGGAAATACTTTATTAAGAACTCCTTGAACCGTATATATAAATTGTGTTTTGAGGGTACTAAGGCTTTTGGAGTGTACATTCCATACGCGATTTAATATGCTTTTTCGGGAAATTGATTTCCTGCTCGTATTTCTATCGAATTGACGCCACTTTAACGGGCTCTCTCACGAATTTGGTGTGTGTGTGTGTTCTTTTGGTAAGATTTCGGTGAAATTGGTTGTGTGACTTTGTACCTCTCGTCACGAAATGAATGAAACGTTATACCCCTGTATTTGTTTTATTGTACGTATTAGGATGTGTTCGGAATGTTTTTGTGGACATACTTGAGTTAACGCAATATTCCGAAAATCGTATTGTAGCTGCCGAAATTGTTCTTACATCGTGCCTTCGAAAAATTGAGCGATTTGTTGATAAGAATGGGCTTAGATCAGTAGTCTCCTATGTATAGGGCACCGAGTATCTCGGGGGATATTCATGCCCTTATACTAGGGGGTACGCCAAAGTAGATTACAGTAGAAAGTCATTTATCCAAACGTTTATTATTCGGAGCGTCAAATATCCTAACCGAAGTCCAGATACGTTTTCGAACAGCGCAATGCTCAACAGTTTTGTGTGAGGCCAAAAGTGACGGGAAAACCCAAGATGTGGGATATTTGAGGAATTTAATTTGTGTGATTTGGTAAACATCTGCGCGGAAAATATTAGGTCAGTTTGTTTCCGTGCTCTTTTGTTGAGTTTTGTTGATGTAGAAACCTGAATAGCATGGGATTCAAAAAATTGTGGATTTCAAATGCTAAATAATGACGAGATAGGGCCTTCCGTGCAAGAAGAATCCGACCCTGTCGACGATGAAATGGATGACGAGGGACAACAGCAGCAACAATGAAAGTAGCAAGGGTCTATCAAATTCTGACTCGTTTCTGCGTTAGAGATAGCTATGGAGTGATACGAACAACAATCAGAGTGCTGTCTTACTCAGCTACTGATGCTGAAGAGAATCAGAGACCTTGCAGTGAAAAAACGAAGTTGTACAATGGTACAGCAAAAATTAGGTGATTATTTTCCACAATCAATGTAAAATTGCGACATTTTGCACCTATTTGGCTTTTTCTTCAAGCACGTTTCCCGCATGTGATGATTTTCAATATTTGTATAGTGTCCAGTATCATATACTGCATGGATCGCATTCGGTTGTCCGAACAATCGCGTATCCAAACGGTGTCCGGTCCTAATTGATTCGGATAAACGACGTTCTATTGTGTATATATATATTGCACATCGATGTATGTAATATGTATACATACTTATATATGTGTATGTATACATATGTTTCAAGTCAACACCAAGCTTTTTAAAAACAGTCTTATTCAGCTTGCAATAGAGACATGTTACGCTGAGAGAACGCAGACGCCAGGTGAAGCTGAATTGAGTTTTCCACTTATGTCTAGAATTGTTAAGTACCTTTTTAGTTTATGTGTTCTGCTTGAAAGTTAAGTGTGAGATATGGAGTCTATAAAATATAATGATCTGAGATTAATAGTGTTCTATTTGGACTATCTGTTCGGAGAAATAATTGGGTGTTTAATTTAAGACTTGAAGATGTAACAAAAAATAAGTTAAGTGGTATGGGCTATTGCGCCACTGAGTTAAGTAGAACTAGAGAAGGACACCGACTGCACATGGCTGGACTTCATTAACACTGTTTCAAGACCGCAAGGGTATTGGAAGTGGCACAATGGCGTAACGCACACCCCCGCGTCGTGGAGAGGGCCCAGGGTTCTAGGAGGGAGGCCCAAAGCCTGACTGCCGCAAAGGAATTTATAATGTATGACTATGAAAAGTGTATGCAACTTTTTTTAGATTAAGTCGCCCTGTAAATTCTTCTGTCACAACCTGTTGTATCTGAATTCATAAACGAATTACTTTCGAGGATAAGTATTTAAAACGCAATTTGTTAAAATTAGGGCTATATCAAGTAGCATTTGAAGTATTGAATTTTCCTGGTTGAAAATTAAAAGAAATTAAATAAGTGTTCTTGAAATATTTTTATTAACGCTTCAAAATTACCCCCAATTTTCAATCATCACTTCATTGATAATTTTGCTAGCATGTCGTTACTAAATCAAAACTCTCGGTAAACTCCGTTTAAATACTCTCTGAAGACTGCCAGCGATGTGGTTGTTTTAATCAGTAAATGATTTATACTTAAGTCTTGTTTATCCGAGGGTTTCGATCTCAGTTATCAACCGTTTAACCCTGGACAAAATATAGCTCACTATTGAAATTTTAATTTGCTGTAAAAATAGTTTGGATTTCTGAAAAAGCAGAATAAAATATTTAGACATTTCTAAACTATAACGTTGGTTGCATGGCGAGTCTATATTCTGTTATCAAAAATGTGTGGCTGCAGTAGGCCTAGTGGTCATTGTCACGAACTCGTGGATGTCTTTGTCGAGTCGCGTTGTACTCCTTATGCCACAGAAGACCCGCAAAATAGAGCAATCCCATATCACGAATGTCTTAGATGTAGGAACGACGTTTGTGGAGTTTTTCTTTCTTCGTAGAGGCTTGTTGGCTATTGGTTGATTGGATGCGATCCGGGGGCGTGGTTGTGAATGGCGTCTCGACTTGAAAAGCAAAATAGAGCTGTGTGATGCGCGTTAAATATGTCGTGCCTCAAAATCCTTGCGATAACGTAGTACAGGAAGGAAAGTGGGGTGCCTGTTCAGGTGTCGTCTTCGTCATTTGACCACGGTTCAAAATTATGAGGTACGTTGCCAATAGCCCTCGCTTTGCTTTAAGTATGACTTTAATGAACACACACACGTTATCACTCAAGACCATTCAAAATGTAATTTGCAGTAGTATAATATGTTTAAACGGAATCTTAGGTTCTAAATGTGTAAAGGTGTGCATTTTGTAACTATAGGAAAAAGGAATAACTAACGTATTCGGGACATTAGCAAGACCTTTCAAACTAGGGTACAATACATTCTGGCATCCTCTTACCTCGTATTCAAAAACGAACTTTTCCGGCTTTCATGAATACTTTTGTTGGTGGCGCAGTACAGTGTTCCGCGCCGTGTCTCTCTGAATTTGTCAAATTCTAACCCCCTTCCAAATTATTCACTATAGAAACCGACCCTTTTCTCTTCCGCGTGACAGATTCAGCCCTCCCCCTTCAAAATAGCTTTTATATTAAGCGTCTCCCAGCAACCCTTTTGGGTGATCCTCTTACTCGTGATTAGGGAAGGGGGAAAAAATTTAAGCTTAACCTTCCCGTAACTGGATGCTACCTACTTCTCATTTGAAAATTTTGCAAGGGGTGAATCACCCTTCAACTGAAATACATGGATTTTTTTTTTCGATGAAAATTTTGAACTCTCCCAACCAGGGTTGTTTATTAGGTGAGGTATTTTCGTTTCCAGGTCCTCTCGTTGTTTCTTCCGCCCCTCTTTAAAGGAGAGTGCAGTCTGGAAATAGGGATCCGCTGGACATGCGAATTCCTAGAATTTGCGTAATTACGTTTGGAATCTTTTCAATTAGTGTTCGACTCTTGACGGGGTGCTGCGAGCTGGAGAAAATTAAATTTGCAATCAGTATTAGCAGAAAGTACATTTCAATAGTGGAGGATGTTGAACTTATAAAACATTTTTCGTGTAAAATTTTCACATAATGTATTCAGATGGAAATAAAGATTTACAGGCCCCAAATTTCATTTAGTACAAATGATAATTTTTAAACCGAGATGGGAAAACTTATACTCTCAAAACATCAAGTGCGACCTTCTAAATAAGCTCGCATTTTATTTTAGAAAATGTTTTTCCGTTTCTTGTGTATATATCCAATTCTTTTTTTACATGGTCCAAGAGAAAACGGCGTTTCTTTTTTATGCAGCTGATTTACTTGTTACATAATTTAGGATCTCTGTTTCATCTTTTAAAGTATGAATACACTATTCATCAGTTAATTGTAGTTTAATATTTTGAAAGCCTTAATCGTGGTACATCTAGAAAATTACTTTTTGTACATTGGTCTAAATGCAAAAAGCACCCTCAAGTTCCAATGAAAATTTTGTTTAAATGGGCCCCAGGAATTTATATTTTTTTAAAAAAATCGCAAAATCAAAAGCACATAAGTGGACAGATAATTAGCACATTTTTTAATCTACGGTATATATATATTGTCATATTTTCTGATAAAAAAATAAACAATACCGCAAATATTTTAGAAAAGGATTCGTCGATGCAAAGAAACACCTATGAATGTTTATTATTTCATATACTCTAAATTAAAAGTCTTAATCATTTATGTATTCGTCCTCAATTTTATTTTAATTATTAATTGAAACATGTGATTTTAATATTAATAAAGAAATGTTTATAGTTAAATTTATATAAAATTACATTAAAACGTAAATGCACTTTTCGAAAATTATGCAGTTGATTTTTTTAGTAATCTTATTACACGGATTTAATCTTTCGAAGACCATTAGATTAGTAAAAATAAATATTAGTATGCGATGTTTTAGTTCGTTTAGACGTAACATAAATATGAGGAAAATACATGACATTTTGTAGTTATCCCATGCATTTGTTTTTATTCAAATTTTCTTTATTAGTGCACAAAATGATGCTTACCCAACATCATGAAACATGCGAGAAAACACATTAATGTTTTAATTTATCTCCAATTGATACGACAATCCTTTTTCTAAACGTTCCAGCGTACGTACTTGCGTTCTGCATACTTCCTACTTTGGCATTCTGTATAAAAAATGCAGATGGGTTTAATAAACACGACAATCCCAAATTTTAAAATGGAAGGAAATGTTTTCTTTAATTGTGAAAGAATTCAATGAAATAACGATCTTGATTTCATCTTACATTGTTCTTTGGAGTACGAGGAACACATCCCCTCATTTGTTTCTGTAAGAAACATCTTTCGTCGCAAATTTTTAGACGAGCATATCTACCGTACGAATAAAAATTCAGCATATATAAAGAAATAATTTTCATTTAAAAAAAATTATTTTTTAATTAAGAAGGCACTTTTGGTACATTTGGGTTGCGTAGGTATCCTTAATTTCAATTAATGTTCTGCTGGATGTTTGTAAATATTTTCTCTGCGAAAAAGGAACAAGGGGTGCCCCCCCCCCCCCTGGTATTTCAACAGGTTTTGAAATTTTCATCCTTAAATGTTCGTAGATGTTAGTGATATATTTTTTTAAATTTCTCCAGACATATTTTTATATTAAACTACATATTTTCTCGTTTTTATCTGAATATTTCAGAAAAGGAAAAAAATGCTACATGGCTGTTTTAAAGGTTCTTGTCAGTGATAGGTTTATAGGAAGCTGAAATCTTGGCGCAAATTATTTATTTGTGGCATGCATGTGCCTCAGCGTCCTGCAGTTTTTCCCTTATCCCGGAAACATAAATAAGAGGGAAGAGATGTAGAAGCGATTTTGTTTACGAGAAGCTTATAACTCTTATGAATAGGGCTATCCCGTACTGCCCCATTTCTTCCCACGCACTGAATCTTTGCTTGGGTCATCTCTTATACGGCCATCTTGACCTTGGATCGCTTTTTCATGGACGAATTACCTAAACAGCCCATTTCGAGTTGTCATTGTTTTTACCTCTCTATTTGATGACAGTGAAATTTATGTGAAATCAGCGATCTATATGAATATAAAATCTTATTTGAAGAATTTAGTCCTATTTAGATTGGTGATTGGGTTGGCTGCGGTAGCTCAATGGTTATGGTCACGAACTCGTGTCCGGCGTGTCGTGGGCTCGAGTCCTGGTGCCACTGTAGATCCGCCGTGTGGAGGGGCCCGATGCACGTTTTA
This sequence comes from Trichonephila clavata, assembly GCA_019973975.1. NCBI lineage: Eukaryota > Metazoa > Arthropoda > Arachnida > Araneae > Nephilidae > Trichonephila > Trichonephila clavata. The sequence continues at coordinate 71,835 of BMAO01005957.1, forward strand.
TATGTCGAGGCTCGATGTCCGTTGGTGTGGTGTGGTTGTTTGAAGAGGGAAGTGTCAGCTCATGCATCGTTCTCCTTACTTGACCACATGGTTCATAATCATGCAGCCTTCTCGTTGCTTCGAAGCGCGACGTTAGTAAAAACAAAACTTGTGTGCAGAATGAGCTGTTCTTTAATTTTTCACTGATGATTAGTGTATTTTGTGGGGAATTCGCCAATTTATCTATAAAATTAATATAATATCAATTATGATTACTTCTATTCATACTTAATTAGAATGCATTGATAATAAAAATGGAACCAATTATTTTTATAATTTGGATATTATTTGCAGGGGTTTGCTGCAATATAAAAATGCACAGTGTCACATAATTAAAACTATGCATGAAAATAATATAGAATTCTTATTTTTGTTTACGATCCGTCCAAAAAAATATAAATAATTCGTTCAGAATGTCCAGTTGTATCATGGAAAGAATCTATTTTATATGTTGAAAAAAATGATTTTTCTCCTCTTCTAAGATCAGTAAAATTTCCTTAGTTGAATATTTTACTCATCTTAGAAGGGGTAAATCCTAAAATGATACTTCTGAACATTAGTGGTTATACCAGATGAAATTATTTACGCTTTAGAAAGGTATTGAGTTGAATTTAGATTTCATCTCTGTGTTTCACTCAATTTCTAATAATAACTCAACAAAATAACTCTCCCTCTGTAGTGAGATGTTGCTATAAAAATATTCTAGCTCCAAAGTTAATTTTACAATCGAACTTCAAATTAAATATTTCTCGAGATCACAAAAAATGTCGTTGCGACAAACTAATTCACATAAAATAAAAACAGAAAATTACATTTTCAAAACTAAAAAATAATAGTCTCGTGGCACTAGCACAATTCTTAACTGCGCGCGTATGGCGAAAATAAACTCTTGCTTTGGGTTTATGGGGAGATAGTGGGAAAAATAGTCAGCTGTGTGTTGATTCCAAACTGTTGAATGTTTGTATTATGTGTGCATGAAGATTGAGAGCTTTTTAGAACTTTTGAAAGTTAAATTTGCATACTTTTTTAGTAAAGGTAATTAGAATAAAAATCGCAAATAATGCTTAAATATTTTCCCAAAATAACGAATATTAGAATGAAAATAAGAAAAAATATCGTGTCTTGTTTTGTTTCAAAAATGCGAAATTGTTTTTTAAACCAAACAAAAAAAAAACAAATCACTCAATTTTACATTTGTATAATGTAAATCATTGAAAATTCCCATTCCTGTGTTGAAATCTTTTTTCCTGAATTTGAAATTTTTATCTCTAAATTAATCGACTGGGGCCTTTTCTCGCACAACATGGGTTTTCTTTGAGCGCCATCTTTCGGCAAGGGAAGCAAACTCGGAAGCTCGAGAGAAATTAGGGACACTATAGCAACAGCAGGTGGATCTCGCTCCACCAATCACAGTTTCGCTTTTCCCGGCGGAAGGGCATCAAAACACCAACTCCCAGCTGAGAGTGATGCTCTTATGAATCTGGGAGGGGGGGAAGGGGAGGGAATCTAGCAATTCTACTCGTAGTTATTGGTTATTATGACGCGTTCTGCAAATAAATTACAGAGCAAGTCCGAAATTTGTTTGGCTTGCTCTGTGTATATGGCTTCTGTTTTTTTTTTTTTTCCTTCATGTATATTACCTTTTTTGTAGATAGTGTATTCTTTCATTCAATGAAGTGCTTTTTTCGTCAATATTAATTACATTCGCACATCCTTCTTGCTTAAAATCTTTAGTTAAATTTTTTTTTTTTTTTTTGATTTTTTCATTTTTTATTTCGAATCGTGAATTTCATAAAAATTAAGTTTTAGTATTTTTTATATAGAAAGAAAATAGGTTATTTTTGAAATTACTCAAAGAATTTGAATAATTGTGTACTGTAGCTCACACAAGGGGGTGTCCCGTGGTCCGGACCCTCCCCCCAAAGTCCTTAAAATTTAATTAAGTACTTGTAATTAACAATTTATTTTTTATTAATGCTAATTATAAATTAGTGAATTATTTTTTACTGTTTGTTAACAAAATCAGAAGAATCGATTGGTGTTGTCTAGAGGTATGATACGAGTTGGGGACTTTCGACCATGGACCCCCCTTGAAAAATTGTTGTGTGCGCTACTGATTGTGTAGATACGAATATTGATATCTTTGTATCAAAGATATATTTAAAACTATTTGCGAGTAGAAATTATTAGCTAATCACATTTTTGAAGGATATTTGGCCTACAAGCATATCTTTTTTGCTTCTGAAAAGATGGTAAATCTAAAGGATACCTTAACCATTTCAGTATATAGTTTACTTTGGTATTATATAAGAGCTAAAATACATAAGTTTATACGTACCGTATAATCCGGGGTATAAGGCGTACTTTTAACTCAAAAAATAAAATCAAAATTTAAGGGTGCGCAATACGTAGGATGTAAAAATTAAGAAGGGACGATCATAAAAAATAAGTGACAGGTTCATAACATTTCATGGTTTTTATTATTTATTCCCTTGGGGGGGGGCATATATTCATTTCGGGCTTCTTCATAAAAAAAAAGGGACCGCGTTATACGGCAAATATAGTTAATACTTAAAAAACACAGTTTGAAAGTATAGGTACGCGTTATTTGCCTGAATATACGATATGTGTGCCTGTTTAGTATGAAATCACGGATGTTATTAAATTTTGAATTCTAGAATAATTTCTAAACAGAGTTATTGTTTATTCAGTTTTAAATAAACCACTTCAAAACTTTTATCTGAGGTTGACGTCAAATCCCAAACAAACGTGCTTTTGTTTACAAGCCGTACATATAAACGAAACGTCATTTTTTCCCGGAGATTCATATTTCAAAACTTGGGATTTTGAACCTCACGCGAGTTTATACATCTCGGAACTGGCAATCGATCTCGTATCAACCACCCGATAAAAACTTTCTGGGAATAGTGCGTTTCCTTTCTTCCAATCCGTGTCCATCCAAGCTATCGTCAAGAAAAATGTATCTTAGGTTGCATAATACGAAGAAACGTGTTTAGACATGCCTTTTTATATTCTTCTTTCCTCCTTAATCGGACAAAAAGTGGTGAAAAATGTCTGCCGTTGTGCGGAGGTTTTTGCAAGGTTGCGTGGGAGTTGCCCGCTGATTCACTACTCTGATTCAAATAGGCAAACCTTGAACCTGTTCATTTGCTTTTATCGTTGAAAGGGATAAGACACATACTGAAGCAATGCGGTTTCCTTTTCTATCATTTCTTATCGGGTGCACTTCAGATACTGGGATCACGTAACTGTTGGCGAAGTGGCGCCTCTTCGAATTGAATAGAGAGCGTCTTTTTGACTGTTTAGGTCCGTTAGAGATTAGACTTCTTTTTTCGAGATTGTAAATATTGTGTTTGGAGGGATAGGTATTGTTTTGTAAATATTGCACCATGAGAATGAGTGCTAAGGTGAAGATTTTATCTGACATTGACACTGTTTGGTAGTAACAGATTGGATACTGTTGAAGAGTGTGTTGGTTTTGTAATTATAATTTCTCAATGCTGTATTGTTTTCAAACAAATGTCGGAGGATGGGGAAATAATCCTTTAGCTATTTTTTAACTAGTTGTTAAAAGAGCACTAGACTAAAAGTTAGTTGTTTTTTTTCGCTTTTGATAATTTTTATTTTTTGTGTCTGCTTATTAATAGAAAATGTACAGGGAATCACTTGATACTGCTCAAATAGATTACATATTTTTCTTTAAAAAAAAAAAAGAACAATGTCATCTACCCGAATCTCAGTTGGTATTCTTGCATCTTTTCTCTAAGGGAGGGGTACTCAACCTTTTTCCCGTCGGGCAACTTACACATAACCTTTCTGTCAAAAACACACACACAAATATTTACTTTTATGCCTTTTTTGCTGAGTTTCGGGATAGTTTCGATTTTCTTTCTTCCATGACCAAGCCTTTTGCTTACATTCTACTATCAAAAAAAGCAAATTGATTGCAAAATTGACAGATTTAATTTCTTATTGATAGAATCTCCCGCTAAATTTTTAATACATTGTTCTCCGATAATTGAATTTCTTAGGGCAATGGACCATTACCTGGCCACTCAGAAAAGGCCGGAGTGGATCACATGCTGGCTGCAGGTTGAGTAACACTGCTCTAGGGGAAGAGACTCGAGTAGATTTTGATCTTTTTACGTACAAAAATATTATAAATTAAAGAAATTATAAAATCCACATTTCAAAGTTACCTTTTGAAAATACAGACAGAAAGCAATTTAATAAATGTCAAAAAAAAATTTAAAATTGTAAATAACAATTCAAGTATGAAAGCATGATCTTTTTATATGGAATTCGAAGTTTCATTTCTCTTGGGATGCTGGCAACAATAAAAAAAACGAGTTGAAATAGAATTCCATAATTACCACACCACATTCATTCGCGCCGAATTTAAAAATCTGTGATCTAACAGCGAAGCACAAATGTAGGCTTTATCAAATGACATTAATATTAAATACATCTACGACTCTTTTAAAATTCTTAAGATAATTAATAATTTTTTTACTTCTCTGTCGTCCAATGAACGTATGTTTATTTAAAGTGATTTCTGGAGTAATTAGAAACCGTGAAGCCTAGTGGTTGTACTCACGAGCGCGCTCATAGTGGCACGTCACGAGTTCGAGCCTAGTACCACTTAAGACCCGCCGTGTAGGGGAGCGATGCACGTTAAATCGGTCGAGAGCTCAAATATCCTCCCGTCGGTGTGGTAGTTAGGAGAGGGAGGTGCCAGCTCAGATGTCGTCCTCGTCACTTGACCATGGTTCAAAATTACGAGGTCCATCGCCAAAATCCCTCATGTAGCTGAACAGTGCGCCGTTAATATTCACTCACGAGCTCATACCTTGCATATCACAAGTTCAAGCCCGAGGGCCACTTAAGACCCTCAGTTTAGAGGGCTGGTGCATGTTAATCGAAGCTCAAAATCCCCTCGTTGGCGTTGTGTGGTAGTTTTGAAAGGGGAGTTGCCAGATCAGCTGTCGTCCTAATCACTTGTTCGTTTTTAAGAATTACGAGGTCTGTCCCTCCTTCTCTTCAAGAGGGACCGGTTTGTAGCTCTAAATCCCCTTCAGTGAGCTCGGTTCCTTTGGGCATTCTACCAATAGCCCTTTTGATCTCTTACAGTGTAATGTTAATAAACACTCGCCCATTCTGGAGTAGTATAGTGGCCTCGATAACCTGGTGACTATGGTAACACACTCGTGGCCGGCATTGTCGAGTCGCGGGTTCGAGTCCTGATACCATTGAAGACCCGCTGTGTAGAGAGACTCAGTGTTTAGAGTGCGACGTTAATAAACACTCATTCTGAAATAATTAATATCATTGATAATTTACGGGTCGATAATATCCTTGCCAATCATTATTTTAAAACATTTTTTTCCGAGTATGTGAATAATCATTGAACAATGATTAACTAATCTGCATAGGTAGACAGGGAAAAAATTATTTGATATCTGCGAAATGGGTATAAATCGCCCGCCTCTGTCTCGAAAAGGCCTTGATGTATGTTTCACGTTTTCCGCAATAAATCAAATCCTGTATCATTGGGACATAAATGGTTACCTTTTGACCCTATCTCAAGTTCATGTCTTTGTGTCTTATCTAAAAAGGCCGATCATTTGTTTGTATATCTCTTGGATGAATGTTCTCAAAACCGAACTGGAAAATTTACATTGTAAGCCCACTTGTCCATCGTATTGGTACGCCTTAACAAGATAGCAATCTCTCTTTAGGGGGAAAATGCATTTAACAAATAGATCTCCATTCTCTCCTGACTTGTTTTTCAAGTATGCTTATCATTATAAGGTTATACACAGAAACCAATCAAATCCATATTACTGGTAAGATCCGTGCATTCTCGGCTCTGGAGGTCGTGACGTACAAAAATATTTTCACCCCCTTTTTTTTTTAAACGAAAAAAAGTGAATTTTCTTTTCTGAGAATAGAATAAAAACTTGCATCGAGAGGGCGTTTAATTGCCTTTTATTTTTCATATGCTTCTATTTTTATTTGCTTGCCCTTGGAGGATCCATCATCAATCACTGTCAACGTCTAGACGACACCTTATTGCTGACTGTTTCTTTCACTGCCAAGCATTTAAATGCCCCTATCCTTTGTTTTCTTAATTATTCCGGGTTTCTCGGAAACACTCAAGTGCCCCGGGTTCTTCAGATCTGCCTGCATACGAAATCGAATCTAACCAAGCGTATTAGAATAGAATAGTAAGTAGGGAGAGATTATATTGATTCGACTTGGGCTTTAGAAAAGTGTTTTCTCAATTGGAAAATGATTGCCCACTTCTTATTTATGAAACACCAGAGTGTCGCTGACTTTTAGTGAAAGGTTTCTGGGAATAATGGCTTCTTTCTTTTTTTTTTGAAGTGTTATAAATATTTTGAAAGCTATTATTTAGGGGAGAAGAGGAGTATTGTCTGTGAATTGAGGTGGTGTTAAAAGTCCTTGAACGTTATTTGCCGAAAGATTTTCATTTGAAAAGCAAGGTGTTGTATTCTCGTCATGATGACTGTGATTAAAAAGCGGGATCAGTAGCGCACGCAAACATTTTTCAAGGGGTAGGGGGGTCCATGATCGAAAGTCCCCCAACTCGTATTATACCTCAAAACACCAATTGATTCTTCTGATTTTGTCAACAAAAAACAATTAAAAATGAATTATTGAATTAATAATCAGCATCATTAATTAATAAAATAAATTAACTACAATTAAATTTTACGTTATAAGATAATATATGAAATAGATGTGGCCGTTGAAAGGTATTCTTTATATGATTACTATTATTTACGATTGATGTTTGCTTTGGCTGGAATTGACGAGACAAGCCTGTGATTATTCAAATTTGTTTATTCCACATCTTGAGCACATATAAGCATGTTAAACAGAAAGCATGAAATGGACAACACAGAACAAGAAGACGAATGCACAATGAGCTGCAGCCGGCTACATGTTGCAGCAAATACAGAAGCGAAACAGGGCGTTGGTCTCCAGGAATCTCGTATTTAATAGGCTTCTCAAATCACATGATCTGAGTGGGTGGATAGGAAGTAATTTAATGCGTAGTTCGCACGTGTGCTTTTATTATGTGTTGTAAAATTATGATGTATGTTATTTACATCATCCTACTAGCCCGGGTTCATTTTCCCAACTTTATGCAACTAACAACACGTTCAAGTGAACTGCAGTTTCTGTCTTTGTTGTATAAGCTTTGTTAAATAAATGGAGAGGAAGCTTGAAGGAAAACTAAATTGAGACCGTCGCTTGGAAGAGAATTTTGTAATATAAATACTCGTGCGCAAACATCGTGATTAGTCCGTCAGTCAGTGAGTCGCTTTTCTCCTTTATATATATAGATAAGAATATGACAATATTAAAGCAATTCGTTTGGAAGTATATATGTAGGAAAATATATATGAAGAAAAGAATTTATATTTATTTTTTTAGGTTTAATATGTGCTTGTAAACTAATTTTAATAGAATAAATTTTTTACTATATTATTGTTTAATGTGATGTTGTTTTTTAAAATAATTAGTATTTATATAAGTCATTTTCTTGGTATTGTATGAAGTTAATGATTGGATACATAAAAATGCTATGGAGTACGTTACCTGACGTTAAAAGTCGATAATGTAATTTTATTTGGAAATGTTTTGGTATTACTGAAAGGGTAATAACGCTTACAGCGAAATAGTAAACTTCCAGCCCGTAGTAGTAAACGCGAAAATTGTCAGTAACTCCAATATAATAATTTGTCCGGGGTTCGAAATTACGTGATCTGTTGCCAATAGACCTCGCATTGATTTTAGAGGGTGACGTAATAGAAATCAAATCAAAGCCTGACTGGCGAATCGTGGATTCGAAACTATCAACCAAAAACTTCTACCACAGATTTTAAATTCAAATGGTGCCTCAATGGGGTTTGTGGGGTTTTTTTTAATGTAAGATAATTACCTTTTTTTTTTCACTGTGGGTCAAAATTACGGAATTTATCATCAATAATCCTTCGATAGTCGGCTCGATGGCTTTGATGTAACTTTCCCGCTTTCTTAGCCAAAAGTTGCGGGTTCGATCTCGGCTGGAGTTGATAGATTTTCTGGATGCAAAAATCGTAGGCATGCTTGTCATATGTTATGTGGCATGTAAAAGATCCCTTGTGTATCAATTTGGCTCTGGTACTCTCGGCAAAATTAAATATTTTTTAGCATCTGACGAGAGCTTGAATTAAATTTAATTTAAGCGTCCAAATTTGGTAGCGAGAGCCGCTAATAGATGATGCCATCATGGAAATGGCTCTCACATTTTGGGGATGTGCTGTGTCTGCAAAGGCTTAATTGTTAATATGCAGCCCAATGAAGGGAAAAAAATAATTTTTCTATGACCCTTCATGCCATGGTGTTTAAGTGCATGTAAATTTATATTGATCTACAAGCTTTTAATTCTATTGAATTGTGAATAAAACAGTCAATAAGCAAAGAAAGCTTTAAAGCAGTTAAAATTTTGAACTGTATTAAATTAGTCACATTTGATTTATAAAAAAAAATTTTAAAATCTTTTAATGTATTTTTCATTAAAAAAATAATTGTTTCAAAATTTTTATAGTACATAAATGCTTTTCTAATGTTGAATTACTTCTTTTTCAGTGTTATATTATGTTGAAAATTCCTGCATTGAGGAAGTAAAAACATACCTGTTAATTTGTTTGTAAGGTAAGCTTCTATAATTTTCTCTTGCAAAAAAAGTTCTAGTGTTGTATTTGTTTTGATCAACATGTTTTTTCCCCTCTAATGCTATGTAATGGTGAGAATAATCTCTTGCGAAATATCTGTATTAGTTTTGATATTTAATCCAATAACTACCTTATAAGGGTAAGATATCAGTGTACATTAATAAGTAAGAAGTGAAAAATTGTATTTTTAGACTTGTGTGTACTAAAATTATAATTCCCTTTATAATTTTAGTAATATTTCTTTCACATTTGCATTAACCGGATTAATGTTACATATTCACTATTGTTTAAATAAGTAACTTACGAGTGTATTGTTGTTCCATGGGGATGACCGAATGGAAAAGAAATAACACCTGTAATCACAAGAAATCTCTGGTGTGGTCTTGTTTGAGGTCTCGAGAATTTTGATTACTGTAGAGATAAATCTTGACCTTAACTTTTAAGTTTATGTGCTTTAAAAGGCTATCTGGCCTTTCTCATAGAGCCCAGTTTGTCTGCTGGCCTCTTTATCAGAATATGAAGGGAACCGCTCAGGAAATTGGTTGTTTACTTGGCGCCGGTTATTTCCCCTCCAATATCATCGTGGTGATACAAAATAATCAGGAAAATGAGCATGTGGCGGCTAGAACGAGATTGATAGGTTTGGCTTAGCTTCTGCACCAAGCGTACCCTTTTTTTTTTTTGTATTCTTTTTCATATCAGAATTTGCCTTAAGCGCTGGTTTCATTCTATTAACGGAGATGAGGAAATGTGAGGTTTTCGTAAACGAGTCTGGTAGAATGCCTTAATACTTTTTAGTTTCATAATTATAAGTTCACTTCTAGTGGAAGTTTTCGTGCTTTTGCGTCAATTAGTTTTCCTTTAATTTCAAATAAACTGTGCCGTTTATTATATTTTTATTTTTCTGGATTGGAAGAATCAGGTCTTGGAATTGAATGAGGAAATTAAAATACTTCTATCTGGTACCAAATATAATACAGTAAACTGATTTTTTTACTTTGACGGTTTTACATAGAAATTGTTAAATAAATTAATGAATTTCAGCAACAATTTAAGTCTAAATATTTTTTTTTAAATAAAAACGTCGTGTAAACGGTTATTTTTTTCTCAAAACCAATAATTAAAAACTTTTACACATTTCGCCGATTTAAAATTTTTTGATTTAATCTGCAATTTTTTCAAAAATGTTACTTTAAGTTTAATATAACATTGCATTTTATGTAAAATTACTTGTATTTCATAAGCAATTCTAGAAACTTCTGTTACTAAATAATCTCAACTAATGCATTCTAAGCTATGTGTAATTTATGTGCAATTGAATCAGTATTATTAAATATTTTATTGCTACATTGTAAATTGGGGGAGGAGGTAATGACTTTCTGATATGTTCGTAACTGTAAAATTCTCCGTTTACACCCAAAATGTCCTATATCTCTCAATTTCAAAACATTAAAGTCATCCTACGATTTGTTCTGGAATTATTTATTCAAAATTTTGTCTTGAAAAAAGTTTAAAAAAGGTGTGTGTGTGACCGATTAACCTCAAAAATACACACTATAATAAAATTCGTTTTTTTTAAAACGAAAATTGTAAATTATCTTCCACATGAATCAATTGGGTTGTGAAAATTTACAGCTGAACATTTTCCAGTTAAATATCCACTGCATTTAGTTGGAAGCAACTGAACAATAACCTGGAAAGAATGGGCAAAAGATCCGGATACCTGTTCAACCCCTCTTCCAAAAAGTTTTTGCGGGAATTTCAAGGATTCAAACTTCTGAATAATTCACTTTTATGTAATATTGTTTTCATATAAATTGCTTGCAGATCTAATCACGTGTTAAAACCATAATCATCTAAAGAAACCCGTAACGTCCGGGTTATGTGAAAGTTTGGGAAGGGGGATGACATCTGAAGTATCATTCTTCTCATTTGATTGATTCAAAATTACAAAATCCGTCGTCGCCGATTCTCTCAGGATGCTTCTAAATTCTATGTTATAAACGAGGGGTGTCAAACTTGTAGCCCGCGAGCCGCATGTGGCTCACAGCGGACATTTTTGCGGCCCTACCAGTATATTTGGCTCGCAGTAAAATATCAATGTTTCCCGAAATGGGAAAGACAGTAGCAGAGAAGGGATGTAAAGTGTCAGGGTGAGTGAGTGAATATTAACGTCCCACTGTTCAGCTACACGAGGGCTTTTGGGGACGGTCCGCGTAATTTTGAACCATGGTCAAGTGACGCGGACGACACCTGAGCTGGCACCCCCTCTCCTAACTACCACACCACACCGACGGGAGGACGTTTGAGCTCTTGACAGATTTAACGTGCATCGCTCCCCTACACGGCGGGTCTTCAGTAATACTAGAATCGAACTCATGACATGCTACCCACGATTCGATGCCTAGACCACTCGGCTACCGCGGCCACGTAAAGTGTCAGGACGTAGACATTTAATTTTTCTTGTTCTTTTACTTATATTTATTATAATGTATTATTAGAAATAGAATTACGTTATAAATATTGATTTTTTGAGACCCACCTAAAGCTGGAGCTTGTTTGCTTGGCCCAAGTTAGCCTTTGAGTTTGGCACCCGTTTTTTAAACAACCCATCAAATTAAGGAATTCTGCACAGGTATTGTTTAAATAAATTTCAAGTTAAAATTCTAGAATCTACAAAAAAATCTTCAAGGAAATCTTAGAACCATCCTTTTGTTCAAATATGATAAATTAATTCATTCGGTTAAACCATCGAATATCTCTCGATTATTTTCATTTCATTTTCGAGTGTTTTCCCAAGGTGGGTGAGCCTTTTTCGGAATACATTACACCCCACTTTGGAGCCCACGTGTTAACTCAATCATAGAGGCATAAAACACTATTCATTCTCGGGTCTTTCTTAAAAGACTCTGAAACCTTGACCTTGACACTCGTAGAGGAATCATTTTCCAAACCTCTGTCCCACACTCATACCTACAAGAGATCAAGAGCTCCCGAAGGCCGACGAAGTCACGAACTCGAGTTTTTGCACGGGGAGGTCCCGTTTAGCTAATTTAAATGGCATAAATAACAAAGCGGAGAAATATTTATTTTGCTTTTATTTCGTAGGAGGAACTTGTTATCCTTTGCATCTCTCGAGAGGGTTGGATTCATCGTCCTGAAATCGGTCAACTTAATGACGAACTTGAGTATCCGCGGGAGAAAAAGTTTTTTCTTTTTTTTTTGGATGAAGAAGTTGCGTTATGCAGATTAAATTGTCATTAACCTGACGTAACCAAACATGGATATGACACACACTTGGCGAATCTTGCGTATGTGCGATGGTGGAATGCTTGGGGGTTGATATCAGGGTTAGTTTTTTTTTATTTATTGCCACTGAATTTCTCTTCCACCCAAATAATGACAATTTGTGGTCACTTTCTAATGAAAAATATGGGAATGAAAAGATATTTTCTAGTTAAAGTTCAGTGAAAATCGTTTATAAGATGGGACTGAAATATTTTTCGTGTTAAACGATATTGCAAAAAAAAAACATATTTCAACAAAATTAAGTTTATTAGAGTCTATTTTATTTACATAGATATGTATATATGAATGAATAAAAAAATCAATGAAACAAAAATATTCACAAGACCTTAATAAAATTGAATACAGAATTTTCAATTTTTTTTTGAAAAACATTTATGGAGTTTTTGGAAAATCTGATTTCTCTTTGCATTGTCTTTTTAGCATCAAATAGTTCCATGTCGTCCATTTTGTTATTAATTTCACCATTTGAATGTGCGTCTAAATAATTGAACATACTTTCTATGGTACTCCTCATTTTGGATGACCTTGAAACAGAAGCTGCATTTATTTCATTTTTGTCGTCGCGCTTAGCATCAATGATATTTTTTTGAGCTTTGAACAAACTCCAAAATGTCTATCTGCCATAATTGGACTGTACACACATTATCATCTGCAGCGAATCCTTCCGAAGATACAGTAGGACAATCCAATCCGGCTGGTGTTTTCCGTATTTTGTTCATTCTCAGAAGGGGAATCTGTTCGTGTTAAACGCAAAAAAATGCATGAAAAATACATAGTAGTTTGTCGGGACCGTAGTATTTCGTGTTAACCGATATTTTGTCTTAAGCATTTTCACGTTAAACGTATTTCACTGTATCTACTTTTTTCTTTTCGAGAAAATCAAGGTTTGTAATTGTGAAGAATAATCAGGTCTCAGTACGCAGATTTTGTGAAATTTTGTTTGTGTGCAAATCCAAGTGATCTGACCCATTACTGCCTAGAATTGTCGTCCCGTAAGCATCATCAAATATCTCTATTGGGTACTTCTATAACTGTATATATATTGAAAAAAAAATTTCAAATTTTTTCGAAATATTGATTACAAATATGCGGTTACTGCAGCTATTGATACTCGTTATACTGGTCAAGATGTAGGTGCCATATGGAGTAGAGTAGTAGATTTTGCTCTAGTTATATTGCATTTATTAGCAACGAAAATATGTCGAATCATTTCGAAAATCGATAGCAATTATCGAAGTTTAATTTGTACCAGTTGTAAGAAATTAATGTGTTAAAATGACACCGTGCTATTGTTTTCTTTTTCAGAATATTAGCATGAACTAGATGTAAAAATTAACTTTTTACTAGAAAGAATTTGCTGATTTTGATTGCTTAGTATCCTTTTTATATTAGCATCTCTTTATTTGAAAAACTGTTTCCTTTTATCTAAATTTGTGAAACAAACTTTTTCAAGTTATATCTGTTCTTTTTTTTTAAAATCTTATTCTTTTTTTTTAATGTAAATTTGTTAATGGTTTTGAAAATTCCAGCTTTTACTTTATTAACTTCATATCATTTAATTTAAAAAATAATTATTTTTAAAAAAAATTTTTTTTTAGCTATGCATAATCTAAATATGGTAACTGTACAAAGCCATAGTGGGCCGTTAGGAAAATTTGATTTTAAACAATTAGTAAATATAATTTGATACTAAAATTGGAGGGGGCTCGCAGATAGAGATATTGAACCATATAGCAGGAAAAACAATTCTTAAAACGGAAAGACATTCACTTATATGTCAAGAACAATGTGAAAACTATCCCCCATTTAAAAATAATACCTATCCAGATCAATTGTCTGTACATTTATTCCTTTGTAGTAACCAGTATCTTAAATTTCCGTTAAAGCATGTCCTTGACCTCATCGTAATTTGCCCTGTTAAATGTGTGACATCACCTGCCAATCACTCTTATCGTGTTAGAACATTTTGTCACGTGGTTACGCACCTGCAAACTAATTGGGATACGTTAGAAATTTTTTAATGTATACTGATATTTCGCAACCGTCTTTTTAAAAACGTACTCTATAATTTATTGGTTTTGTGTCTTAATGTGTACAGGTTGGCTTGTACGTTACCGGATTGCACCAAACATAGGATGTTTAAAGTAGTAGGGGCCGTTGTCAGTGGCGTATCATACTCCATTTATGGGGCGGGAGGTATATTTGTAGGACATGTAGACGAGAGCGCCGAGGCGTAATTTTTATGCTAAAAATTAAAAATCTATCTGTGTGTGGGATTTGAACCCTCATAAACCCCATTATTCTATACTCCTCTGACCGTTGTGTTCATTTGATGTTACAGAATATCAGTAGCCAATCTTCAGAACGCGGTAGGCACATGCGGCTTTGGCCTTGTGTTTGTGTATAAAACCAATACATATTATTGCAGTAATTTGCTTAATTTCGCCCAGTCGCTTAATTTGCTACGTTTGCTTAAATTTGTCTTTTTTTTCAATTAATCAATAAAGCATAAACGCATTTTTCCAACGACTGTAGGGTGCCTAAAAGGTTATGGTTAACTCGGGGTCGTTGATGTTTTCTGTCGAAGGACATGGTCACGAACTCGTGGTCGGCTTGTCATGAGTTCGAACCCTAGTGCCACTGAAGACACGCCGTGTAATCTGTCGTAGTTCGAGAAAAAAAAACTATAAAATCGTTCACGTACTAAATTCCAATAACCCAAGTACTAAGATTTTGTTGTAATTGAATGGAATCCTTCCTTAGATGTTGTCCTAATCACTTGACTGGGGCTCATAATTATGAGGTCCCTTGCCAATAGCTGTCATGTGCAACGTTAATAAAATCAGTCAATCAGTTTGTCATAAAATTTGCGAGTCTTCTACTGTTTGCTGCGATTTAGAAGGGTTCCAAATACATAAGTTCATTGTTTTTTACTGTTTAGTTCTGTTAAAAGATGATGCAATAATACGAATCCTTTAACTGCGTTATTTTTTCGAACATTACTTGAAATAGTGACAACAGGATGTTCTATGTAGTTGCGCTTCAGTAAATATAAAAATTATTTGCAGTCCATTGACTAGTTTTTCATAAAAATCCTATTATATCAAATACTTCCAAATGGATAAACTATGTTATTTCACATTTATATTAAACCGTGACATTATAAATGTCTTCAAGAGAATACCGGATTTACATCTACTGGTTTCAGCTAAAAACTTGCAAACATTTAGCTGTTTAATTGATATTTTAATACTCTGAATATTAATACTAAAAATATATATAAGAAATTTAAATTTCACTTATAGGTGTAATCGCGTGAGTAAATTAAAGGCATAGACCAGGATTGGGGAATATTATTTCTGTTCGAAGATACGGAAAGGTCGCACCTTTTTAGAATGATAGCATTCATTAGTTAAATTTGTCTCTAAAAAGATATAAATTCTACCAAAAAAATCAATAAATGAGGTTAGATAAAATAGTGGCTGTTTTATTCAATTTATTTATTTTATACCATCTATAGCTGCAAGCGCATTTAGTTTTACAATTAGTTTAAAGGGGTAAAAGTTTAATGAGAACATTAGAGTTAGCTATCACACTTTTCTACAATTCTTTTTAAATCTGGAATGTGAGATGAGCTTGTTGAAATTCTCATCTCAGCCTGCAAGCCTACTTCCATCTTACTCTTTTTGATCTTCGTACAAGAAAAACTTTGCTCACACGCCAATGTATGTCGACCTAAATATAGAAAACATTTCCTCTATTTTGTTTTCTGACCATATTTGCGGGTCGCTGTATACCCTACCCCTGCCATAGATGAACAATAGTTATTCTGTTATAAGAATAGCTATTTAAAATAGTTATAAATGTTTATTTGAAGGAGGGGAAGCGACACACTCGAATTCTTTGGTGTGAATCCGCCTAAATAAGAATGAAGACAATTACTTTTAAATTTTTGATCCTTTAAACAAAATTATGAAGTTAAAGAATTAGGGATTGCAATACCAGACCAAAAGTTCAATACCGGTATTCGGTATTTTTTAGATCTTAATAGCGGGATACCTGTTTTAATGCCGGTAGTATAAATTTTGGAAAAAGAAAGAAAACACACACAGGTGTTTCTTTGTTTTATTTGCAAGTTTTATTAGAGAGATTAAATATCATAAAAAATAATTCGTAACTTTTAAATTATAACAGTATATAAATAATCACACACAAGTCCAAATATCACTATTCAGTCTGTCTTACTATTACAAATTTTTAAAATGTGATCTTGAAAAATATAATGCATGAATTGTATTGTATGATATGCAAATACAATGTGAATAACAAACTTGCGAATTTGAAAAAATATCGAAATATTACGCACTTTCTTCACAACTACAACCTTGTTTTCACAGATACGAATATCAGACTGCGAATCCTGCGCGTGTGCAGTATCACTCTGAGCTGTAATAGGATAGTTTTGGCCCGCCTTCTTGGATAATTCACATATTTTATCACTTGTCTTGATTGTACGATGTAACTTTATATTTACAGTCTAATTAATTTTGCTCGTTGGGGAGACATAAAAACAAAAACGTGTACTATTTTGATGATGTTGGCGATCCCTGAACATAATAGTGGGGACAATTTTAAAAATTTCTCTTTAAATACCGAAAAAACTGCACTTAATCTTGTGAATACCGGTATTACAAAATTGTACAAATTGCTCAAAATACCGGTATTGCAATCCCAAGTAAGAAAAGGAGTTTTCGTTCAAAGAACGCTGATCCAAGATGCCTTCTTCTCAAATTTGATAATATTCAATAATGTAGATTAAATTGCCACTTAACAAGAAGAGTAAGCTATTCCAAATCCTATCGTACAAAAAAAAATGTTGATTAGGTGGTTGACATTGGTGAGCCGCCTACGTGGTTTCTTGTTTCCTGCGTGAGAAAACTTGCTGAATTGAAAAACTGCTCTTTAATTCATTTCCTCTCCACGAGCATTCGTCTTACTTAAAACTTAACGTGTTTATTTTTCCTTCCTTTAGTTCGTTATTGATCAAATTTATATGTACGATGATTAATCGTCTCTTCGTTCGTTGGAATTATGAATTTTTATAAGCACATTTTACCGTACACCCCTCCCTGCCTGATACCTGAAGGAACCGGTGAAGAGTCGGGAAGAATTTCGCAACTATTTGATAAACAGGCAATTTAAATCTTCTGAGTTGTGAATCGGTTGCTATGTGTGTGGTAGATATTATATTAGTGTACTGAATTAATGTATTGTTATATTTTTGGATTGATTCAAATTCGATTACGGTGTAATTGTTGGAGAACTCTTAATGGAATTGTGGCCGTGGTAACCTATCGGTTATGGTCACGAACTCGTGGCTGGAGTATCACGGGTTCGAGTCCGTGGGTGCCACTGAATATCCGTCTAAAGGGGTTGATGCACGTTAAATCTGTAGTGTGGTATTTAGGAGAGGAATGACTCCTGAGCTGACACCTCCCTTGTCAATTGACCTAGGTCCAAAATTACGAGATCCGTCGCCAATAGTGACGTTTGAGAAAAATAATGGTAGCGTGATATTTATTAATTTAGATGTTTGGTTTACTTACGGCACAGCTATTAACAACAGTTTCAACATTGAAGTTAATAAAAATATTCTTTAGAAGAGTCCCGAATTGATGTTTGTGGGGGAGGAAGTCACATCCATTCTCAGCGAAGTTTTCAAACCGTTTTCTCTCTCAGTCCTCTCTAAGGTCTCGGGATGGTAGCGGTCGGTCTCTTGATCCGGTTCGTGGGTGGAGTAGGGGGTTCTCATGGTGTCAAAGGTTGCCGAGGCGATGACTAAAGATAAGACCTCGCAATATTTTAAGGGTGCACGTGTGTATAGAAACGTGGTTATCCTATCTACAAAACGAAGCCGACTTTCAGCTGTGTAGCGGGAAAACGGTACAATAGTCCTCGGGGTGCTTTATAGTGCGAGGTTAATAATACTCATCCACTCTTAATCAAATTGTATTAGATGTTAGGCTTTAGATATTTTAAAAAGATATTATATGCAAATTTTTACAATGCATATTTTAGGTATGCATCCTGCGCATATTTGATTTGAATAACGTTTGATGTTTCATTATAAAATGGGTGGCTGAGATGGCTTATTGGTCATGGTCTCAAACTCGTGGCCGGCTTGTCGTGGGTTCGAGAACTAGTGACCGCCGTGTAGAGGGGCTGATGCACATTATATCTGTCGTGGTTCGAAGTCTTCTCATTGGCGTGGTGTGATAGTTTGGAAAGGGTAGTGCCAAAACTCAGGTGCAGTCCTTGTCACGTGACCATAGCTCAAAAATAAGAGGGACGTCATCAGTAGCCTTGTGTTGCTGTATAGTGTGACGCGCATGTCATACTCACTCCTTCCCATACATATAAAAGATTGTTTTTAATTATTTGCTTTTTGATCTTTAAAGTTGTTATTCTAACTGTATTGATAGAAATAAAATTAATTCTTTTAAACGTGAGTTTGTGCACCATTACTGGAATTTCTTATTTATAAAGTAATTTTCTGCAATTATGCCTTGGAATGGCTTTTAAATTTGTTTCTGTACCTTATATCGAGCTCTGACTATTCTATTGGCTCATCTTTTTATCAGCGAAGCTTATTAACTATAAAAGTATTTAAAAAAAAAATAAGACGTGGATGAGATTTTATAAAACCATAACGATTTTAAAGTGAAGTGTAAATGTAAGAAAATGCCTTGTGTGCTTGAGTGAGGGAGCGGACGGCCGAGTGTCTATTTTCCTGTGCGGCCAAGCGAACTCCGTTACGAAGAGAAGTCGCCCTTGAAGTGGGGCGTTGGGCTTTTCTCTCTAATGATTGCCAACCTTGAACACGAATTCAGGGTTACTTCACACGCTCCGATGCAGAGAACCACACACTTTGCTGGAATTTTTTTACCCAACCTTTCATACTCAGAAACGCGAAGGAAGTGGGAATCTCAAATAAAGCATCCCTTTATTCCGTCCTTATCTTCTGGGATAATAATTAAATTGATTTTTGAAGAGGAACAAAATTCCATTAAGATTAGCGATGAGTGAATAGTGTGGAGTTCTATCGGCAAGTTTACTTCGTCAAATTTGCGTAACTGTTTTTAAAATGATTATATTTGGGAGAATACATCAAAAAATGCATTCTTAAATACAATTTGTAAAAAAAGCTTTAAATTCATAAAGGTTTTTAACATTTGTCATTCAATTCCTACTGTTAGTTCACTCTCTTCCTATATTTATATTTTGTTTAAACGTGCAAACCTGGTTCTTAAGGGCCAGGAGTTTGCTATAGTACTACTGTGACTAAGACTTTATACTTTCATGACTATAGTTATCTTAGGCTTATAACTATTTTGTGTACATTTTTGAATTATATATAAAAAAATTTATATATCTTGTTCGAATTTTCAATCGTTAATAAAATGCTTTCTATTCATCCATTCAAGTTCAAATACATTTCTTTATACTTGTAGTGGATGGCACTTGATCCTACAGTTTTTTCAAATGTTAATTCATTAATTAAATTAAAAAATGAATAAATAGTAACAAAAGTAATAGTCCAGCAGCATATATAGAAAGGAAACTCGTTCGTTGGATCTCTGTAGCGCAATGGATAGCGCGTTGGACTTCTAATTCAAAGGGCGTGGGTTCGAATACCTCCTGTAATGGCTTAATTTCTGAGACTGTGATTTCTTTTTTATTGTACTATTTTATTAGAATAATTAAATTTAATTAACGAATAAATAGTAACAAAAAAATAGCTGAACACTATATATAGAAAGGAAAATGGGAAAATTGAAAGGAAAATCGCTTTCTATTTTACCACTTAATATTGTGTGATTCTGTTGTAACTATTCAATAAAAATTTACTAAAATAAAAAAATTTCTTTAGTTGACCTAGGTAGGAACAGACTTAAAAAATATATTTTATATTTTTGTTTATAATATGCATATTTTTTAGGCTCACACCGTATACATGGGAGAAATATCAAATCGATGCTAAAATACAGGCTTTCCCTCAACCAAAGACAGAGTTCTGTTTCGACCAATAGTCGTCAGATTTATATCTTAAAACACTCCTGGTATTCGATAAAAATTAAAAATTGCTCTCAAAACAAAAATTCAAACTATGTCCGCGTATTTTATAAATTTCCCTACCTGTGTTATATTACAAATTTCTAATTCATGTGTGTATCTTAACTTTTTTCTTGTTGTCGTGAGGAAAAATTGCACTCAACAAGTGAAGCGCAGTTAATCTTGTAATTCTTGAATTATTATTTTACTTTTAATATTTTGAATTGTGATGTTTCCTTTTAAGAGCAATGGCATTTGTAGGGAAGATTCAGGAGATCTGGATTAACAATTCAGTTGTTTTTTAAAGATATTCTTAAAATTCATTTACAAATATCAATAAGTAAAATCTGCCGTAATCTTTCCTCCCAAACAGTTTTGCGTACACTTCTACTAATTACATTTGTGTATCATAAAAAAAATCTCCCCATCTTCACAAATGAGTAGTTTTATTTTTATTATTTTGTGTGGTTTTTGTAATCGTATGTAGTAATCATCTTCTGCTGTTTCGAAGAATTGGGCAAAGTAGTGCGGTTTTTATTTTCTTGTTTTAAAAAGAATTTATTACCTTTTTAAAATTGAAATCAGTAACTTTTTTTTCGCAAAAGGAGTTAAATATTTTATACTTCAATGCCATCAATTAACAAATAAAATTGTAAATAGGGAAATATAAGCATAGAGAACGAAATTAATATGTACAATGTATGTATTTAATAAAACTATCTGCGATTAAATTAACGATTAAAATAATTACCTTCTTAATATGTTTCTGTTTACTGCTACTTTGGATTTTATACAGGTAAATGTCTATAAGTAAATGTTAAGTTAAAAATGTAACGTTAAATTTTATTCAGATTAAAATTTCTGTTTCAGAAATTAAGACGTGTAACTGACATTGGTTGTTTATGGATCAATAATTTGATTTTTGATGTAAAATACCTCTGTGAATTTTATTTTCTTATCCTTTTAAATACTATTATGTGCTATTGCATTTGTATTTATTTCAGCTATCATTTAAAGTAGATTTAAAAAGTCAAATGGAGTGTCAAATAATTAAGAATATTTCGGTATTTGTGTCCATGTGTAACGGGGTCCGCGTTTTTCCTAATAATTCTCTTGGGGAAATACTTTCTTTAAATATTATTTAATTAACCGAAGAAGAAGACGCGATATATGTAGGTTATGTCGTGTATTTAAGTATTAACTTTTGGGTTCGAGAGAGAAAGGTTAGAAGCTAAAGGATAGCAGTGAGGATTTGCGTAAGATAACGTAAAGCTGGGTGAGGACACTTCGTAGATTGATTAATATTAAGATTGACGATTTGGTCAATGAGTTGTTAAATTGGATTCGATTAGATAACTTAAGAAATTATCTTCAAATATAAGAAGATTTATTGCCTGGATGGCTAAATGTAAGTGATCCGATTTATTATTATATCTCCAATTATCTCGTCTACTTCGCTATTGCTCCCATATTTATCAATTGGTGCTATTCTTAACTTGGATTGTTGAATTTGTGTCGTTGTTGAAACTTGTAAATAAATTGTGTTGTTTTGATTATGGCTGGTTTTCCTTCTAACTCTCGTACACTGATGGTTGGAGAAACCCAACCATCATTACACATGGATATTTGTATTTGTAAATTGAGATTTACCAAGTTAAAGAATTATAGAGTTTGAAAAGATAACTCTTTAGATCTCCATTAGAGATGTTGAAAGTTGTGTCTTGAAAGATTTTTCAGTTTTGTTTTTTCTGTCTACTTAATAGATATAAAAGAGGTTGTTTTTGCTAGCACTTCTCTTTTCAGATCACATGAACTTCATCTACTTAAGTTTAACACTTTCCAGATTAATATTAAGACGAATTCAAACAATAAGTGCATTGTTTGATTACTGGTGTCTTAGACCAACCAAGAAATCATTATATATGATACGTTTTTCATCTGTTAAAGCAATTAAGGAATATGACTTTTTCTTCCGTGTGAGAATGTTGTTTGAACTAGATCTTCTAAGGACAAACAGTTCGAGTTTCTTTCTTCACTGCTAATAATCTATTATTGAATATAACACTATCATGTATATATCATATTTTGTTATGGTTCGAAAGAATAAATTCTTTGATACCATTCAGATTGGTGACAATGAAGATATTGATAAACAAGTTCAATTT
The DNA here is from genome assembly GCA_019973975.1 of Trichonephila clavata. Taxonomy (NCBI): domain Eukaryota; kingdom Metazoa; phylum Arthropoda; class Arachnida; order Araneae; family Nephilidae; genus Trichonephila; species Trichonephila clavata. Next base: position 94,228 of record BMAO01005957.1, read on the forward strand.
TTTTTTATTTATTAACTCAGATATATATCCTATTACTTTTTAATGCGTTTCAAGCAAAATCAATTTTAAAACTTAAAGAGTAATTGTAATTTATACATGCTTTTAGAAATATTTCGGAACTGTGGTCGTTTGATAAACCCTATATCATTTATCACTACAAAGCAATTTCGGTACAATTTCTAAAAGAACAGCTGCATCTGTAGATGAAACACAGCGATAAGGTTGACTAGCTGTAAGAACATGATACTAATTGAGTGCTAAAAAAATAATGCCAAAAAAGAAAGTTAAAAACCACACAAAAATTGTGGTAAGAACCTTCGTTCCGCTGTGTCGGTCAGGTGACCTGAAGGGCCAGTACATCCTTGACCCCAGAGTTTTGGCATCACATACCGCTCATGTTATACCGTCTTTTTCGTTTAAAAATACGGTTGCGGTTTCCGGACATATTAACGTCACGTGACTGCGTCCATCATTTGCCGGTCCCTCCCCTTCCCGTGTGAGAAGGGGAACTAAGTGTTAAGGTTCCCCACCTACTAGAACTAAGGTAGTCAATTAGCGAATAGCAGATGTGCCACCCTCAATTACGGTGGATGCTGCAGCATTTGGGGGATGAATATTGGTGATTGAATAATTTAGCCAGTCATCGGGTTTCTCAGAATGTAACAGGATGTAATTCTGGGAGCCGTAATAAGTACGTGAAAAATAATTATGTTGAAATTACACATAGGGCGTCAAAAATCTATTGGCTTCGTAAGGTTTGTGTGTAGTTGTGAGTAGATCTAAGTTTGGAATAAACTATAAACTGTTATAATAATAAACATTTAGCAGCTTATTTCTGGAAATTATTTGTGTAAAAAAATCGGGATATTGATACTAAAATCCATGTACATTGTTGTTTTGTAAAACTGAAAATATTAATATGGTGGGATAGTTCATTTTAAATTTAATTTAATAGAAAACATGTTTTGAAATTGCATGTTTTAAATTGTTTTTCTTCAATGGCTCAACACCTCTGGGTGGGTCCTAGCCTTCTCCAGGCATCTCTACTTTTGGCAACTGTTTTCCAGTTTTTGACCTTTAAAATATTAAGATCTTTTTCGACACAATCCATTTTAGCGGGATCTGCCCCAATTTCTATTTCCCATGGGTTTTTACCAGAAAGATTTTCTTGCAACAACGATCTTCATTCATTCCAGCGAGATGACCAGCCCATTTAAGTCTCTGTAATTTGACGGATTTTACACTATCAGGATGTTTGTAACTTTTACAGAGTTCTAAATTAGATCTTCTCCATGATCCATTCGCTTGGATGCCTCCAAGAATGCAACGTATCTTTCTCTCGAAATGTTTCAAATTTAGCTGTGTATATATTTCTCTATGAATAATACAATTCTGTTCTTACAGAGTAGATACCTTCTCGAAAAATTCATATTGAGATTTAATTTTTATCTATGGGAGGGGATGTAGAGAACGGTTTCAAATTCTTTTAAATGGAAGGAAAATATTCATAAACACATGAAAATTCATGTTATATTCATATTTATTCATACTTTTTTTATGTTAGGCAGATAACATATAAAAAAAAAGAAATCTATTTTTAAGTAAATTTTTTCATTTGAAAGTTAATTTAAAGGGCAAAGTTTATCTGGAAACGCGTATACAACTGTTACAGACACTATTGACTTTCGACCAGATTAATAAATTTTATTCACATGAAGCATCTAAAACTTCTTTTCTCTTTTAACTTCAAATTCAAAATGTTGACAAAAGTATTAATGCTAGTATATGTTATAAATTCGGGGAGGTTTTGACAATATAAAAGAAGGAAGGGGAAAAAATAAGCGTTAATCTGAAAGTTTGATTTAATAGAGAATTTATGAAATTGTGTAAAATAGCTTTAAAAATGTGAGGCGTACGTAATAAGAAAAAAAGTTTGTTTATAATTTTATTTGATCGTGTTGAAATGGGATATAAAGAACTGTGTAACATTTTTTAAAAAACACGCTGTATTCTAGATATTTTATGTTGCCATACCTTGAGTATAAGCATTCGGATTTGTAAACAATGAGTTGTGGTGTTCCTTTTAAAATTGTATAAAAAAAAAGATCGACATTTCATTTTTAAGTGATATTTTAATTGTAAAATTTTAATTCTTTCTAAAATATTCTCTCTGTTGGTTTTATCTTTATTTCTCTATATGCAGTAAGGATTCTTTTTTTAAACACACCAAAATCTCTTTACAACAGTTGTTTATTTTGCCAGCCTATAAAATTTCTACATTCAAATTATATGTTACTCCTATATCGTACATTAAATTATTTTATTATCAGATCATTACTTCTCCAAATTTCTAGTGTTGTAATTTTAAGAACTTATAGGTAGTCACATAGTGTAAACTATCATTCAAACATCAAAGTCTTAGATTTATTTATTCCGCTACCTGTATTTTTCTATTTATTCTTTTTCATATCCACTTACCTTCAAGCCTGTACTAATTCCGGCATTGATATTCATATGTCATCATAAATCGGTGGAAACTACTAAAAACGGAACTATTCACCGATCATCCTTGTCTCAATCTTATTTGTTGCCATGCCCAATTGGTCAACTTTACTACTTGTCTTTGATATCAACTGGGGGGGGAATAGATCACGATCGCTCTTTATCTGCAATCTCCCAAACCTTGTTTTTCTGTCTGCTTAAAGAAATGATTATTTTATATGAGTGTAATTACCCCACCTCTCCCCGCATCAATTCTTTGAAATCACTGTTACTTATCAAAATTCGAATCCCTTTAAGCGCCTGAGATAACAGTAGTGCGTGACGATTTCAAGAACGATGAGTTGGGTCTGAGTCAGCCCACTGTAGGATGTTCTTTTGTCTAATGATACTCTTCCATCAGACGGGCAGGTACGCTTAATTAGAACACGAGATAGGCTACTGGACATTTTGTATAATGAAAGGATTTTTTTTTTTAAGTATGTTTAAATATAGTGATCCGAACAATAAAGGAAATAGAAATTAATTTGAGTTCAAATTTAAATGGGCGGTCACTTAGGAAAAACTTGTCGCTGAAATGTAGTATATACGTCTTGTTTAATGTGTTAAGAAATAATACCTAGGATCGGTAGTGCACACACACACCAGGGAGAGTCTCCGGGTCCGGCCCCCCCATAGTCCTTGATTTTTTTTTTCGATTGATTATAATCCTACGTGTATGGAAAGTAAAATTTAACTAAGAATTTATTAATATTAATTAATGCTAATTATTTATTCAATAATTAATTTTTTACTGCTTTTTGTTCCCGAAAATCGATAAAATCAAAAGAATATGTTTGACGCCATGTATACGAGAGTGTTGGACTTTCGACCTTGGAAATTCCCCTTGAAAAATTCCTGTGCTCGCCACTGTGGGGATCCGTACAAGTAAATTCAGAAATCACGAATTTGTACAATGATATCTCTACAAGAGTCACAACTATTAACAAGATTACCACTTTCTAATTTTTCAAATTAAGTACATCTGTAGAACTGCCACGTTTGTTTTATTTTGAATATAAATGGTTGCTGTAGCCAAGTGGGGTCACACATGATCGCAAACTCGTTGCCTGCATTATTGTGATTGAGTTCTGGTGCCTATAATGTCTAGAGGGGGTTGGTGCACTTTAAATTTTTCGAAGCTCAAAGTTGTTGCGTTGACTTATTGATGAAGTTTGGAATATGGGGTGTAGCTCTGGGGACGACTTTGTATCTTGACAATGGTTCAAAATTGAGGTTTGTCGATAGTAATCCTTGTGCTAATTCGAAATATGACGTTCATTAATAATTAATCTGATTATCAATTTCAATTTTTTGTGTTTAGTTTTGATGGAAAAAATCCTAAGAGTAACTTAACGAAATGAAAAGGAGTTATGTGATTATTAAAAGAATGTCTTAAAATGTTGACAAGTTATTTCTTTTCGTAAAGATAAAATTTTGCGTATTTAATTTATATATTATTGCTTCAGAAGAGAATTAGAGCACACTAATTTTTCTAGTTAGATGTGTATTTTTATCTAATATACTCATTGAAACTTATAGAAACATATTGTAAACATGAAATGCATGTATTGAATTAAATTTTTTTACGACTATTATATTGGTGAAACTATAAACTTTATCGTAAGGTTATTATCCACAAGCAGGATAGCCGATGTATTATGTGTAATATCCGAGCACAACTTTTTCTATGACAAAATATTTGAATCTTTTTCTTATTGTTCTGCTATTACATTCATCATTGCGTTGCTGGGTCTGAAGCTTAAGATTGCGTTAGTTGTTACTTATTTCTCGAGGGAAATGAATGCGAAATCAATAAGTGATGGCATCAAATTTGGAACAAGTTGTTTCTAATCGTTGGAAATTCATATAGAAGTATTTGAGAAAGGAAAGCTAATTTTATTTATCTTATAGTTATGAAAAAGGTGTGAGTCTTGTATACATCTTGTTCATCGCCATTTGTTTTTTCCTAATGTATTAAAAACTATTTCCGGAAACTAGTATCTGAGTAATTATCTTAGATATTTTATGATATTTTTGTAATGTCATTGAAATGGTTATGCTCCCTTTAAAGAAACTTCTTTGAAAGGCTCACTTCATCTTCTCAATTTTTTTTTTACATTTTTCTCTAAAGCTATTTAAAATATTTCATGAAAATCCCCTTTTGTTGTTATACTTGGATCTTCATTTCCAACTGTAGTAATATTTTAATACGCTTTTCCTTCTTATATAAATGTATTTGAACGTATTAATTTGGAATGAAAAATGCTGCTTAGAAATAATTCATGTTGATACCTGTCATTTGGGCTGTGTTAGTATAATATTAAATTGTCTTACAGTTAATATCTTTTATCATTAAAAATGATCAGAGGCCCAAATTTGTTAATTCGGTTAAAGCAATTGCCACTTTATAACGATGAGCTCGCTGAAATTTAAAATGATCAATAACTACATTTCCCACTACTTGAATGTGAAGTATTTTAAATTTATGAATAATTTTCTAAAAAGGACGTAAATCATTGTACGGGAGCGGAAAAAATCGATAATTTCAAATTGAAAGGTTTACCATAAAATTTCAGAAATGCGTTGTCCTTCGAGAGAAAATTTCACTGTCACTTTGAATGTACTGTGGAACGTCGTGTATCCGAATCAATTGGGACCGGGCACCATTCGGATGCGCGATTGTTTGGATAACCGAAAACCGAATGCGATCCATGCAGTATATAAAACCAGACACTAGTACGCATATAGAAAATCATCACGGGAAACGTGCTTGAAGAAAAAGCAAAATAGGTGCAAAATGTCGCAATTTTATCTTTATTGTGGAAAATAATCACTTATTTTTCGCTGTAAAGTCTCTGATTCTCTTGAGCATCAGTTGTTGAGTAGGACAGCACTCTTGATTGTTGTTCCTACCACTCTATAGCTGTCTGTAACGCAGAAACGTGTCAGCATTTGATGGACCCTTGCTACTTTCGTTGTGTTGTCCTCGTCTTCATCCATTTCATCGTCGACAGGGTCGGATTTTTCTTGCACGGAAGTCACAATCTCGTCATCATTTAGCATTTGAAATCCACAGTCGCATGCCCTCCAGGTTTCTACAGCAACAAAACTGAACAAAAGAGCACGTATACACCCCCTCACTTGGAAACAAACTGACCTAATATTCCGCACATATGTTTACCAAATCACACTACTGAAATTCCCCAAATATCCCTCACCTTGGGTTTTCCCGTCACTTTTGGCCTCGCGCGAAACAACTGTTACACTGTTCGAAAACGTGTCCGGATATTTGACGCTCCGGATAATAACGTTCGGATAAATGACGTTCTACTGTAATTTAAATTTTGTGTTTTTCAAAGAACGTTACCTATTCTGTATTTTTTGCTTATGTGTTCAATTTTGTATTTCCTCGTGACTAACCTTATATCATACAATACTTGTCTTCTTATTAGGACGTATTTTCCAGATTTTATGGAAAACTGTTTCCAAAAATAGATTTGCTTTAATTTAGGTTATATGCCTTCTCTCTCCTAAATTAAGAGATCGTTTAGTTTAGAAAGAAGGGGCTATTATACTGATTTTATCGTAATACACTGTAATATGCTGTTCTAGTAAAATGTTATAAGCTAGAATCCTGGTCTCAATCCTCTAATGCTTTGGATAAGCACAGGTTTTACGACCCTTGAGGCGCTCGAGTCGAAATTTACCACATATGTAATATCCATGAAGAGAAGCTACAACAATTTTTCTCTTTTATGGACCCTTCTCCTTATCATCTATACTTTCCTTTTTCTTCCTTCGATTTAAGCTTGATCAGTGTTATATCCTTCCTTGTATATTGTATAGTTTTGACAATTACTTGCTTCCATGATACATTTGATTACTAATAAATTAACGTATATTTGGCGCCATTTGTGTTATGTTGCCAAATGTAATACTTGAGCCAATTAAACCAACCAATTTGAACACTGATTGAAGACAGCTTTAAAATTGACAGCAAATTAAATGGCGGTGATTTTGTTAATTTCATGCAATTCTTAAAAATATCTGAATTACCTAATAACTGAAATACATAATAAATATTATGCAATGATTAAAATTCAGCATTGAATTAAACTTGATACGTTGTACAAGGGCAAACATGTTCGTGTTCTCCGCATTAGCATGCAATGTCACAAACGAAAGGAAATTATTACTGATGAGAATAGGTGTGGGCAGAAGGCGAATGAATGCTTCTCGGTGACAGTCCTCTCCGCGTATGATTAAAAGTCCACTCGCAGTCCGGTCACGTCTTTCTACCGGTTAATCTCTTCGGGAATCTTGTAGTTCCAGGATGACAATTGTCAACTTCTGCAAATTACAATTAGCTTCTGCCGATTGCTTTCTTCAGGGCTGAATCACTCTTGACGACTAATGGGTCCAGGATAGTTTATTGGGATAGAAAAATGGCATCGATGTTAAAGTTGCTTCAGTTATGTTGGGTGCCGTCGGTGTCTTATATCATTTGTTGAATGGGAATAGCTGTATCTGTCCTTTAAATTTTCGGCGATTTGAAGAATCAATAAGAACAAGTAATATTAAAAAAAATGTAAGTCGATTCCTACTTAGATCAGTAAAAAAAAAAAAATTATTTCAGTTACTTTTTATTAAATAGTTACAATTAATTTAATTGTGTATATACATATAACAGAATCAGAACATTAAGTGGCAATTAATTTTCTTTAATTATCTTAAGTATCTTATTGTTATCTAAAACAATCGTATATACAAAGTTTCATTTCAACTGAATGCTTTGAAACGTGAGTTAAAAAAAAAAATCTTTAAGGTTTTGACCCAAGTTGCTAAAAATGAAGCCAACGTGGCTTTATCTGTAATTCTTTTCAGTCAATTGATTATAATTAAATTATCGTATTGTTACCCAAAACAATGGTGTATAGAAAATCCCAGCTCAAATGAGTGCTATAAAATGTGAGAAAAACCCTTTAAGGCTGGACACAAGTCGTCAAAATGATCGCTAAGTCGCCAAAAATAATGCCAACGTGGCTGTATTTATAATTCTTTAAATAATTAGTTTTAATCAATTAATTTTTATTAATTATAATTAAGTTGCTGTATTGTCATCCAAAATAATCGTGCAAATAAAATTTCAGCTCAATTGAGTGCTTTAAAATACATTTTATTAACGATTGAAAATTTGAACAAGATAAATATAGAGAGTTTGAGCTCTAATAGTAGAAATTAAATAATACGATATTTTTTATTAGTCGTTATTTGTAAAGTAATTAACTAATTCCCGGAAGATCTTAATAAAGGTAAGGACACGTTGACCACTTGAATGGTTTTGACAAGTTTAACCTCTACGGCGAATTCAGCAGATTTCGGTTAACAAACAATTAAGTAGACGATGAGGTATAAAATTAAAAGATCACGTATATTTCAATCTGTTAAATGTTTGAAAAACGTTACGTTCAATCTTTATGGTTTTTTCTAAATAATAGCTGTAATAATTAATCTTGATTAATAATTCTTTTTCGGAGCTTGAAAAGGCCAAGAAAGATAACCGTGCGAAACTATTTCAGTATCAAATGCCGATGAAAATCATCAAAGTTCGTGAGATATGGTGTACTTAAAAAAAAAATTTATGATGCAATCAATCGAAGTTTTTTTTTTTGTGGCTGTTTTATTAAATTTTGTTGAATACTATAAAATTTAAAATAAATTTTCTTTGAGTTATTTTTATTTTGAGTATAAAAAAGATATTTTGTGTTAATAGTTCACAAATCAACATCAATTAATACCTAGATTGTTATAGAATTCAATGAATTCGAGTAATTTCAATGGTACTAAAATTAAAATCTCTTGACGTTATTTTTGAAAAATTAATAGTTTTAAATGCGTGTAGAAGAGTAGGTTGAAATGTTTATATTTTATTCCAATTATATTGAAGTGACCGCAGCAGCCACGTGGGCAAAGTCATGAATTCTTGGCCGGCTTTGTTGAGTCGCAAGTTCAAGCCCTAGTCCCACTAAATACTCACCGTGTAAAGGGGCTGATGCACGTAAAACCTGTCGTGACTCAAAGTCCTCCCGTGGACGTAATGTGGAAGTTAAGAGATAGGGGGGGGATCCGTCCTATTCACTTGACCATGGTTCAAAATTACGAGGTCCGTCTCCCGTAGCCTTCATGTTGCTCCAAAGTCTGGCGTTAAATTAAGTGGCCGCAGTGTAGCCAAGTGGTCTAGGCATCGGACCGTGGCTAGCATGTCATGAGTTCGAGCCCAGTACCACTAAAGACCGCTGTGTAGGGGAGTGATGCACGTTAAATCTGTCGAGAGCTCAAACGCCCTCCCGTTGGTGTGATGTGGTAGTTAGGAGAGGGAGTGCCAGCTCAAGTGTCGTCCGCGTCACTTGACCATGGTTCAAAATTACGCGCCAAAAGCCCTCGTGTAGCTGAACTGTGCGACGTTAATATTCACTCACTGGCGTAAATTAAAATACAATCGGTTTATTGTAGTATGGTGGTTTTTCCAAAAATAATTTCGCGTTATAAATTTTCTTCCAAAGCTTGACTGACGCCAAGTACGTATTTGGGCTTGGAGCCCAGAAATCTTACGTTGCGGGGGGGGGGCTTAATATTATCCGTTACGCCGCTGGTTCTAATGCTATTGTTGAATCAAATTTTAAATTATGTACTGTTTAAAACTTTTGACAATGAAACAGTTTGCATTTTATCAATAAATAAAATAAATTTGTTATTAGCGTTACTTCTCTTTTTTTTTAAAGTTAAGTGAAACTTGTTCAATTTTAAATTACTGCAGGTTACTAAAATGTTGAATTTTGTACTATGTTATTAGTATTCTATTATTTTACTTTAAAAATCATGACGATTACATCGTGTGATTTTTTTTTAATATAATAAAAAATAGATTGTGTATAACATTGGTCAGTCTAAAATCGTGCGATTTTTGTTGACGGAAAGACGCATAACGGATTGTTTTTGTATTTACGTCTTAATTGGTTGTTTTCCTTCAAAGGTTTTAGTTCGATTGGAGATAAATGTATAGTAAATAAATTTGGGAAATGGTAAACAAAAAACAGCTCTTCAAAACAGATCACATGACATTCGCTTGAAAATATAAATTTATTTCGCATAGAATCATGTGCCATTAATTTATAAACATGTTTGTTTTCCATGGATTGTTTGACAAATATTGAGCGTATACATATTAATGGGATTATACTTCATTTTGTCTTGTTTACTGTTTAATACTAGACTTTTATTGCTCCGTAAATTGAACCATTGATTTATTAATATTGTCTCATATATTTATAAAGCGGTTTGAAGTTATTATTTTTACTGGACATTTTCCTAAGTAAATATTTTCATATCCAATTCACTTCATGGCTCAATTCTGACTTCTCAGGAACTGTTTTTACATTAAAAACAAACTAAGTTCAAACAAGGACCTTTTTTTAATTGAATATAATTTTTCTATGCGACTCAGGTGAGCAAACATGAGTCGGACTTTTCCACGGTAGTCAATTGTTTGTTTTAGATACACGGCGGGTAGAACAGTCAAAATCAAACATAAGACTTCAAATTGAAAAGCAAAAAAAAAAATCCATTTGTTTGGAGTATAACACAGAAGGAAATAAATCATCAAGAAGAGAGAGGGATAGAGAAAAGAAAAAATATTGTAATAGGAGAACGGAGAAAATGAACTTATTTTTTTTTTCCCGCCCAAAAATCATGGCCGGTGTCCACACCCCCTTTCTGTGATCAGCTGACCTTCGAGCGATGTCCGAAATCAAGGTTTTCTTCTCTCTCTCTCCGGTTTTTCTGTAATGGAAGCAGCAGCAAGAGGAGGGGGAGAGGGAAAAGTGTACATTACATTTTGTTCCTCTTTTTACCGCCTCATTTTTAAGTCATTATTTGCTCTTTCTCGCATTTTCCAAAGCTTCAATGTCAGTGATTTGAGTTTAGATCTCTCACTGTCTAAAGCAAGTTTTCTGGATTGATTACATGTGCACGGTTTCGTGCTTGGCGCGAAGTGTGAAATGCAATAAAGTTAAGAGGCATCATCGACTTTCATTACTGTTGAAAAGCATGTTTTATTGGATGGCACCTCTTTGGGGAAAAAATATATCCTTGCTCATTGATATTGCATCACTTGTTGTAAAGGTGTACGAGGAAAATTACTGCACGTTTTTAACGTTAGTGCTTGATGAACTTAATTCTAGAAGAATTTAAAGATATACTTTTTAAGGTATCACGAGTTAGATGGTTATTTTTTAAAGCTATATTGGTAGTAAGTAACGTGAAAAATATCATCGATAAAATCAAAAATTTACTGATGGAAAGGTTTTTGACAAAAGTGAGTTGGGAAATTTATCTCGTATCGTGTTACTGCAGGTGTCACGATGTTGTGAAGCCAGTAGCGCACACAGGGAATTTTTCAAGGGGGTGAGGTTCAGGGTCGAAAATCCACTGTTCTCGTATCGTGCTCCAATAGGCCACCCAACATTTTCTTATGATTTTGTCAATTTTCGGGAACAAAAAACACAGAAAAATTAATTTTTGAACGAATAATTAGCATTAATTAATAAAATTATTAATGACAAATACTTAATTGAATTTTACGTACTAAACATGGGATTATAATCAATCGAAAAAAAATCAAGGGCCTTGTGGGGTCCGGAACCGAGAACCCTGCCCCGTGTGCGTTACTGTGGGAAGCAATATTTTAAAATAATGTGTGTGTTGTTACTTTTTTTAAAAAAATACATTTTTATGCTGTGAAAGAAATTTGTACAATTTTTTGCTTTTTTTGTGGCAATTTTGTTTGTGGTTGCGGTAGCCTAGTTGCAGTGGCATAACGTACACCCCCGCATTGCTGGGGGGGGTAAGGACTCTAGGGGGACCAAGCTTGACTGATGCTAAGTACATATTTGGGCATGAGGCCCTAAACCCGAGTTTGCAGGTGGGCCCTAATATTCTCCGTTACGCCACTGCCTAGTGGTCATGGTCACGGATTTGTGACCGGCGTGTCATGAGTTCAAGTACTGAAACCACTGAAGAGGTTGAGGCTCAAAATTCTCCCATTGGCGTGGTGTGGTACGAGGTCCGTTGCCAATAGCCCTCATGTTGCTTTTTCGCGCGAATTTGATAAACATTTATTTCCTGAACAATTTTCTTCATAATAGCCTTAATACAAAAGTAATTACAGTCGAAATTGTTGAAATCTATAATATTAGCAACAAAAAAAAAGTAAAATGTATTTAAAGCACACAAAGCTGGTGATGTTATCCTGTTCCTGTAAAGTTTCAAACTTAGCGGTGTTCGATACAAACGATCTTATGTCAAAGGTTTTTCCCTCTTTGTACTCTTGGAGGGGCACAGAAAACTTTGATATTTAACGACCTATGCAAGTATCTGTATAAACTACAATGTATGAGAAATTATATGAATTAATTGTCAAACGCCACTGTAAAAAGTCTTCTTTTCATCTATTGACACAACAGCCCTGGGTGAGCCAAGCCTTCTCAAGAACCCTCCTCCATTCCGATCACGGCTTAGCAACAGTCCCCAATTAGTCACTCTTAAAACTTTGAAATCGTCCTCTTTGAATTGACCAGTCCATCTCAATTTGGGCTTACCCCTCCTAGTTCCAATAGGTTTGTAATTGAAAATTCTGAACGTCAAGGATAAAAGGTCCATGCGGCAGATGTGGTCCGCAAACCTCAAACTACTAATCTTGATGGATTAAATGACATCCTGCTTCCTTAAATAGCTTATATAATTCAAAATTATGTCGTCTCCAAAATCCATTCTCATTCACAGCCCCAAAGATATATCCAAGAACTTTTTGCTCAAAGATGGCTATCTATTCAGTCTGTGATTTAATCAAAGTCCAAGTTTCAGATTCATAGGTATGTACGGGGGTCTAATGATTGTTTTATATAGCTCAAGAGTTTTGCATGCCTTTTAATCAATTTTGACTTTAAGAAAGCTCTTGGACCTTGAAGATATCAATTAGCAAAAATAATACGTCTTTTAACTTCAGCGCCAACGTCGTTTAGAATGTTAATGTTTAAGCCCAAATAGGCAAAATTAAAACTTCACTTAAAGCCACATCAAACTTATCACTGGAAAAATTACGCGAAAATCATAATCACCAACCTTTTATGCTTATTAGTGGTTCTCTCTCCTAACTTAAAGCAACAATATAGATACTAAAGAGGTACAAAATCGTATTGGTTAAATGATGCATGTTTTGTGCTAGTGTAACAGAACTAAAGCTGGTAAGAAAATACATTTCATAACAAAGTAAAATAAACTTATATTTTTGTTGAGTTTAAAATTCAAAGTAAAACGTTTTCGAATTTTTCCCATCATACTAGTTTTAATCAAGAACATTTCAAAAATTGTAGCAGAACTAATTCTTTTTTCCCCCCAATAATTTTTTTGATTTTGTTGTCGATTTGAAAGATTTAATTAAATATGAAAATCAATTTAACCTTTAAGCTTGTTTTAAATATATAATTCTGTGCGTACCACATTACTTTTGTCGATTTGAGTTCAATCCGTAAATGCATCACACCCAAGTTAATAAACACGGTGACTTTCTTATTTTGATCTAACTGTGTTGTCAAAATGACCAGACTTCATCATTTGACAGTATACGCTTCAGAGACGTCAGAGCATCCTTTTGACACGTCTGATATTACGAAACTCTTGACACTCAATTAAGTAGGTAGTTTCATCTTCACCCTTAATTTTCTTAATTCTTTAACTTGGCTTATTTTGGAGCGAAAGGATTTTGATAGTGTAATGAATTGTCAAGTATTTTTTTTTCTTTGCTACTGTTTATATTCCATACAAGATCTTTAATAGTATTTGAAAAGTCTCTAATATCAATTTAAATATTCAAAATGATGTGTAACTAAGACATAATGTTCAATATTTGACATTTTCGTCTAAGTTCGGTTTAATGTTTAACGTGTGTCTGACTTGAAACTTGAATCAAACATTTAATTTAACTTTGAATCGTATTTTAATTACTAAAAGTTTTACTAAAATGCGCAAAATTATAACAAATGAAAAGAGCAAGCAAGCAAACATATAATTGTTATTTTATATGGTTATAGTTTTGTATGTGTTTTTTCTTGATTTTGCGTTGATCACTGCCCTTTCTTACGGGGGGGGGGGCATTAAAAACACGTAGTTGAAAGCTCCGAGGGATATTCTGTGATAGAAATTAATCTGTCGATCTATTGGGGTGTCGGAGTCCCCAACCCCCGTCCTTATGTATACCACTGGACGCCATTGCTTCTAAAATTCGTTCTTTCTTTGCGTTGATAGGAAAGAAATTTGTGTATTTTGATATAATATATTGTAAACTGTATGAAAAATGGACTGCATTTTCCAATTTAAAAACAATCGTTTTTGAATCTTTCATTCATATTTCGTAATTATTTACAAAAACGATATTGCAAATTGCATTTCCAAAATTTATGTTGAATGTAAGTTGTCCTTTCATTTTATTTATTGAACCCATAAAGGGAACATAGGATCATAAATTCCGAAATTTTCAATAATAGTAAATTAGAGTAATGACGCATATGGATATTGTATGCATTAAAAATAAATGAATAGCATATTGTCCTATTGCTTTCGCTACACTTTCTTGGTGGATGAGTCCTAACGTGGAGGAAGGCAGAAATTAGATTTCGTTTTTTCCCCTCTTAGTCTAAGGCATTTTATTTTACCCTTGTCATTACTTTTTTATTAGAAGTATCTTATTTGGTTAAAAAAAAAATCATTTTTGTGCCCTCCATTGAACAAACACTTATGGTGCCATGCGTTGTTTCTGTTAGTCGTTGTTTCTGTTGCCATATACAAATTAAAAATTAAAGATGTCGATCGTATTTTTTAAAAAAAGTAGTAATTTCCTGTGGTCGAATTTTGTGTTCCTCTTCTCCCTTTCGCTGAAACCTAAAACTTCGAAATCGAAAGTCGTGCAAATCCGTGGCCGATATAGATTAAGAGGCCCTCAGGGCGTCTGGGTACACGAAGAATTTTCAATTTCTGGAATTTGAGGTCAATATTTGGATGTTCTTCATCTCCTGACGTGCGAATCCTTGGCCTATTCTATTGTATTTCAAACTGAATCAATCGGCGAAATGGAACACCTGTCTTTTTTTTCCCCCCTGCTTCTACTTTTTTTTTTTTTTTTTACTCTCAAAAATTTTTGCTATAACAGATTTCTACTGTTGAAGACATAAAATGATTCCATTTAAAATCTTTTTTAATCGAGATTCGAAAGGGAAAGGTGTAAGATTAGATCAAAGTACTCTTTTCGATTTTTATTGGCTTGTTCTTGTAAAGATAATCGCGTAAATTATTGATTGAAAAAAATGAGGCCGTATTTATATTATATATATTATCAAAATGTGTTCCAGTTCGTGTGTGATTGAGTGTACACTTAAGATGTCACTGATTGGAAGAAATTAGTTGTAAAATATTTACTTAATAACGTAAATTGTTTTTTGCTAGAGTTTTTTTTAATTGTGTGGCAGTTTGTTCAGCTGTATTAGGTATTTTTTAAAAAGTTAGGAACGATTACTCGAATTTGAAAAGGTTTATGGGTTAATGGTTTGGTTAAAAGTTTGAAATCTGAAAAAAATCCTTTCTTTTTAATGCAGCATGGGTTCTTTATCTCTCTATAATGAAACAAAATTTTAATTAAATTCTGTCTCTCGAATACTAAAAGTTGTGGAATGTATAACAAATTTTATTAGCTCTTAATATCGTTCCTTACGTTGTTCTTTCTTGGATCAACTCGAATTTCAGTCTAAAAGGCCTAATCTCAAGGGACCACTGTAGCCTAGTGGTCAAGGTAACGAACTCGTGGCCGGCATGTCATGAGTTCGAGTCTAATACCGATGAAGACTCGCCATGCAGAGGGGGCCGATGCACGTTAAATATGTCGGGTCTCAAACGTCCTCCCATTGGTGTGATGTGGAAATTAGGAGAGGGGGTGCCAGCTCAGGTGTAGCCCTCGTCACTTGACCATGGTTCATAATTTACGTGGTCCCTCGGCAAAAGTCCCCGAGTAACTGAATAGTGCGACGTTAATATTCACTCATTCGCCTAATGTCCAAGAATCCGATCAATTGATACATTTTGACTAAAGTGTGTTTTCATCTAAATTTGTGGCGTGTGGTAATAATTTAGAAACATTCGGAAAGTAGTTTTTTTACTTGAATACATCGAGTTAAAACTCAATTAATATTAGTTAGATCATAATATTAATATTTGTTTTTTTTTTATCGTAAGAAGTGTTCAGTTTATATGAACAAAAACATAATGGGAAGATAACCTCAAAAGAGTTTTACAGAGACACCTCTCTCTCTAGGCGTCATGCTACGAGCATTGGTTGTGTCGCCATTCTCCTGGAAGTCATCGGAAGATATTGATTTATGCTGTTTGAATAGATTCTCAGAATTGTGTGCTCGACTGTTGTAAATACTCGATCTTGCGTGTGAATGGATAAACATACACGTATGTAAATTTTTCTCTGGGTTCAAAACATTGATTCGTCGGGAAAAAGGCTGTAGACATAACTGACCGTATAATTTTTGTTAAATTGCTGTAATTATGTTTAGCAAAGAGAGTCGACAGACAGTTCGCTGTAAGAGTCATTATAAAAGACATGTTTAAAAAATAATTCAAGCCATGCCATGTAAACGTATCAGAATCATTACCAACTTACAAGAGCCTTACCTGACAGTTCAAGTTTTCGTAACGTAAACGCCTAAGACCTTAATTAGGGTGAATTCGTGTTGGTGTGTAACTTATGACGAAAGTTTGTTTTTCTTTAAATCTGATGATTTCTTTAGATTTAGTTTTTTTTGTCAATAGGTATTCACGCATAGGAACATTGAGATGTGTGGGTGATTCTGTGGGTTATTGAAAGTACTAATTACTCGTATTATCAAAATGTACTACTTTATACTTAAAACACCATATTTCTCATTTTGCATTATAATTAATAATTAAGGTTGAAATAATTTATGTTTAAAACTGACGAATTCCTAGCGTTTTGGAACACTGATGATACAATTCTAACCCTGGAAATCATTCAAAACAGTATCAACCTACAGTTGGCATTAAATTGCAAGTCGCTGAGAAATAGCAATCATTTCTTACTCACTATCTGGATCCTTTGGCATTTTTAAAGTGATTTAAAATTAAAATCTCCGTTGTCGTAGTGATACTGTTGGGATTTGAATTACTACGTTTTGGATGTACCTATACATCCAAATATAAAGAATGGGTTTAAAATTATAATAACAGTGAGCCTATAAATAGGTCGTCGCCAATTTTTCGCCTACATGAAAATTGATTTGAGTAAATTATTAAAATGATCGGCCGTAGGTCTTTTCCTAGGACAAGGGGAAATTACCAAAACCCTTGTTGGCGAGCTAGGTTCTCCCGGGTAATAATATCTTTTAATTACTTGTGATGTATAAGAAATTCAATTACATGCGACTATTGACAATACGATTATTGGAATATAGAACAGTGTTTTGATTTATTTTTAGTATTTTTAAGATTGCTTCTAATACATGCATTAGTATATCGTTGTTTTCTTGTATATCTGTATAACAAAACGTCTCTGGCTACGGAAGTTATGGCCGCGGTAGCCAAGTGGTCAATATATCGGATCATGGCTAGCGTGTCATGAGTTCGAGCCTAGTACCACTGAAGACCCGGCGTGTAGGGAAGCGGTGCACTTTAAATCTGTCGAGAGCTCAAACGTCATCTCGTTGGTGTGGTGTGGTAGTTAGGAGAGGGGGTGCCAGCTCAGCTGCCGTCCGCATCACTTGACCATGGTTCAAAATTACGTGGTCCGTCACCAAAACCCTCGTGTAGCTGAACAGTGCGACGTAAATATTCACTCACTACGGAAGCCATTTGCGTAACGAACACCTCCACATCGAAGGGGGAGGACTTGACTGCTGCCAAGTATGTACGCTTTTTAAGACCCGGCTTGGGGCACAAAACCTGACTTTGCGGAGGGGGGGGGCTAATATGTTCCGTTACACCACTGACGGCCACGAATTCGTTGCCAACGTGTTATGAGTGCGAGCCCTAATACCACTGAAGATCCGCCAAAAAGAGGATGGTGCCAGATCAGGTGTCGCAATCGCTACTTGACCAAAGTTCAGAATTACGAAGTCCGTCGAAAAAAGCCCTCGTTAATAAAACACTCATTCATAATAAAACGTCATTACTACATATTCTTTAAGATTTCAGTTTCTGAAAAAAAAATTTAACGGACTATTCTATTTAAGAAAGTAACAGCCTGCTTAGCGACTCCTTAAAATTAACCATGCTTCATAAATTTTAACTTGATCAGTAAACCATGAATTCAGTGTGTGTGTGACCGCTCTTAATTCATTCAAGATTGCCTCCTCCACTCCATTCATATGCAATCATCCACCAACTTTCACTTACTCGTTAACGAAGAAAGCAGAAAACAAAAGGGCTGGGTAGAGGCGGTGTCCTACAAAATTAACAAGCGATGCCCGTCTAGTAATTATTTCCAGTGTCGAGGTGAAAGAAGGGAAAATGCTTATGTCTTACTTCAGGTGACCACCCACGGACGGAAGCTCAAGGTGAAACTATAAAAAATCACTCATCGGTGAAAGCTGTTAATAGTGGGGAGCCAGTTTTCCTCATTTTTTTGTAAAACCGGGTTTGTGGGTCAGCGGCACGCCGCGGATCCTATTGCCAAGTGCTAGAGTAGACACCTAGTTGTCAAGTCATAGGTCTCTCTGGGAAAGAGAAAAAGGTACTGCAATTGTGCATTGGGCAATACTGGGCTCCTTCGTTAAAAAAAAAAGAGGGGGGGGGATCGCAATATTTCTTTACGTACCGATTGGGGGCGTTGCGAAAACATGAGTACACTTTCTCGTGTTTCAGGTCTTAGCCTTAATTTTGTAAGTGATGTATGTAGTATTCTCGTGTTGGGTTGCGAAAACGTCGAATTAAACCTTTACTAGGTTATGGCCATGTTTTGATAATGCATAACCATGGGGGCCTAGTTTTTTTTCCCCCAGTGACTGTTCTTGATTTTGTTTGGTGCGTGAATTTCGTTGAAGCTCTTAAATTGCCTTCTGGAATGATAGAAAAGTACTTGAGTGAATTGTAATCATTGTTGTTTACGTAACTATCGAGGACGTAAATTTAATGATGAAAGGGAGTTTTTATGTAGTACTTGGTTTTTGCGGCGTTATCTTGCAGTGTAATTATACCTTGAATTTTTTATGTATTAATAAAGGATTTTAGAACATGAAGGAAATGATTAACTGTGGGATCGCCGGGGGGCTACTTAATTTAGAGTTTATGGTCGATGTAGCCTAGTGATATCATGGTCACGATTTTGTGGCTATTGAAGGCCCGCCTAGTCGAGGGTTGATGCATGTTATATCTGTTGAGGCTGAAAGTTTTTCATTAGATTGGCGTGGTAGTTTGGAGAGGGGGGGTCAGCTCAAGTGTCGTTCTCTTCACTTGACCGAGGTTCAAAATTGCGAGGTCCGTCGTCTATAAGCCCACGGGTTGCATAGTGTGAGGTTAATAAACACTCAACTCACTTGAGGTCCTTAAAATATATTTGGAAATCAGTGGCACACACAAGGGGGGAGTCCAAGGAGTCCGGACTCTCCCCCAAGCCTTGAGTTTTTTCGATTGATGATAATCCTATATATATAACGAAAAATTTAATTTTCTTGTAATTAACAATTTATTTCATTAATAAATGCTAATTATTCATTCAATAATTTATTTTTTGTTAGCAAAATCAGAAGAATCAATTGATTTTTTCTTGAGGTATGATACGAGTTGATATTTCGACCATGCCCCCCCCCTTGAAAAAGTTTGTGTGCGCTACTGTTGGAAATCATGATCTAATTTCATTTCATATTCAGTAACATATAATTTGGCCGTGAAATCTAATAATAAATACAAACAGTAAATTGTATTTTTGTAATCTTTCATCAAGAATATCATACTGCCTAGTAACTTTGATGATAAAGAGTGACAATCTTGTCTTTAAAAAATGCCTCTTAAATTTTATTTGAAACTTCTAATAGAAATGTATTTTTAGATTACTGTTGTTTAAGATACTCAAGGTTACTTATAGACGATTGTTTGTGTATATTAATGATCTGTGCCAGATACCTTTTTCGTTTTAATTTTTTATGTTAATTGTTTTTAATGCTACTAATTTCTTTTCAAATTTTATTTTATATATGTATGCTTATTGAATATCTGTAGAAAAGAGGTAAAACCGTTAAGACATTTTCGGGGGCTTGCCTTCTTTTGTTGGCAAATACGGGATTAGCTATCCATAGATACCCGAGTGCGCTTTCCCTCCCTCCTCTTGTTTATTATTTTTGTTGACAAAGTTGATGTGTTCTCAAAATTTCCCACTAATATTTCTCTATTTTTGACCTTGTCCTTTGCCATTCTCTTTTCTTCATTTCTGGCTTTTAAAGTTTTCTGTACATCATAGAGGCATGATTTACATAAATTAAGGAGTTTACAATTTAGCCAAATAAGAACCTAGCTCCAAATTAAACCATTTGAAAAGAGTATCCGTGGTGCAAAAACATAAAATTTCTACTTACACTTATCGCAAGTTATCAACAAAATACTGCCATTTTAGGAAATTTTGATTAGGCGCGGAAATTTGTATGGGATTGTACCCTTGATTAGATACATAGCTGTTATATATGTATCTCTTAATTATGGTCTTAATTTTGTTGTAAAACCCAGTATCTGAATTTTTTTCTCCTTTATCTTTCCTTTTTAATTGGAATTTTGCGTTTATTGATAGAATATATTTTGGATACAACGAAGTTTTCGAACTAAGCCTATCACGTTATTTGACCTTGTAAATGAAAAAATTTTAAATGCCATTTCTAGATTCTTATTTAAAATTTCTCTAATTCTTCTCATTTTGTTCGAAGTTATCAGAATATAACTCTAACCTCATTTTAGAGAATAGTTTATCGGATCTTGGCATCACAAATGCGACTCGTCTATGATACTAAAATGATTTATACAGTTTAAGGTATCCGAACACTTTAAAATGATCAAATTCGGTAAAAAAAATTTTTTTTAAATTTTATCGAATAGAGCTATCTTTTGACTTTACAAAACATACTTTATTTATTTTTACGTTATTTGGTGGCCAAAAATTACAAAATTAGAAAAACCGGAAGTGGATTGTTAATCTACCTGAAGTGAGTATTTAAATTTTTCAGAATCTGTCATGGAGAGTAATAACTCAAAATATTATGTATTTCTATAAAACTTTTTTAATTTGATATTTTTTAAGTTATTGTCTGTTATTTAAATAATGGTCTCATTAAGAATGTCACATGTCTAATAATGCTTATACGATTAGATGTAAATTTTTTAAAATTTCGTACATTTTTTAGATAAAATTTGTTTTAGTAATACTCTTATTGACATAAACTTATTACTATTTTCTCTAATTGCTTTGAAGTTTCCAAAAATATTGCTGAACTTTCGCTTTTAATTGTGGTTTCTGTTAAGTTTAGATATTTTTTTAAATATCAGTATTTATTGGTAATGATTCCTAGAAAAGCATTTGTTTTAGTATGGCTATTTTTTGCAAAAAATACCCAAACTTGTACAAATGTTTTAATAAAAATGTGAATAATTACTCAAAGCTTTGCTATGACACTCACCGAGGGTTTTAAAGTAGAAAGTTGTTTTTATTAAGGATAAACTAGTTATAATTACACATTAAAGAGTCCTAACGTGATTCGAAAAGTGTTATTTCTCTCCCTCTCTTCAAGTACACTTGAGACCTCCTTCCCTAAGTTATTACATTTTGTTATGATTATGACACGTCCGAATCCAATCATGTGCAATTCTATCTCTCTTCCAGATGCCCTTGTTCCATCCCGCAGTGAGCGGAACGAGCCCTGTTTCTGCCCGCGGTGCTTGTCACACTTTTTGAAACGAGCATCCGGGCGGCAACAGCAGCCCTGGCTTGTTGAGACCATCTGTTGGGCCAGCTCTCCAGGAGTGTCTGTCTGCCGGCACAATTTGCATGAGCGCAGGAAAAGGAAATTGAAACGGCCGCCGGAAGCACCTGGGCTTGACCAGACCAAGAAGTGCTTTTTAATTATGGTATACTGGTCCATTTCCTTGTCATCGTTTTTTATTAGTCTCTCCTGAACAAAAATAATTTTTTAAGAGTTAATTGGTTTTTGTAACGGCTGACACTTGACGATTACTTTTGTTGCAACTTAATTATTTTCGAAGGGTTAAGTTTCACCCCTTTGAAATTTGATCGGGGGAAAGTTATGCGATGCAATTGTTACTATTTTGTTTTCTTAATGTGAAAAAAAAATAGGACCTACCCTACATTTTAATTGATAGGAGAATGACTTAATTTTTTTTCACTCACGTATAATAAGCAGCCTATTAATTTGTATTTATTTATTAATAAATTATCGATTTTTTTTTCAAATGGTAGGATTATCTTATAAAAATCTTAGTATACAAATGGATTATATGAAAGCGTTTTGAGTGTAGGTCTTTTTCTCTTAACCTTTGGCGGAGACGGTTGTAAAAATGTTGTTTGATGTGAGAGATTTTTATTCTCACAATTTTATTACATGCATATAAAAAGCATTAGTTAATTGACTAAGAATTGATTTTCATATGTCCATGGTTACCTAGTGGTTATGGTCACGAACTCGTGGCCGGCGTGTCATGAGCAAGTCCTAATTAATGCCCCTAAAGACTCGCCATGTAGAGAAGCTAATGAAAGTTAAATCTGTTGAAGCTCAAAGTCCTGCCTTTGGCGTGGTGTGAAAGTTTGGAGAAGGGTGTCTCAGCTGAATTGTCGTTTTCGTAACTCGACCGTGGTTCAAAAGTACGCGGTCCTTCACCAATAGCGTAAATTAGAATCAAATCAAAAAACAATTTTCAGTCTTTGAATAGTTTTAAGAAACGGACAATTGAAAAAGTTTGATCCTTAATTCTATTGGTAATTGTTGATCTGTAATATTAAGTCTTTAGAATCAAATAATAATCTACCAATCATACTTTCAATTTACTTCATATGAACTCGAGTGAACGTATAACTATAATTTGGTTCTTTCGTTTGACTTAATTTTAGAATAAAATCAATACAATTTACATCAATTGATTTCAAGATCATTCGTAATTTGCATTCTTTATACAGTAATATCCCGAACTTACGTGATAGGTGGGACTAAGTGACAATCGCGCAAGTTGGAGTATATAAATACAAAAAAATATTTTAACACAATGTCGGGATAGCGTAAGTCGAGGTATTATTGTATTTTTATGTCTTGTTTGTACAGAATTTGTAAATAGAAATGATTCAATCCCTGATTAATGATTTAAAATATTTATTTAGTATAAAAGAAATGTCCCACAAAACAACTTACATAAATTTCTAACTTATCAATAAATCCAATTTTAAATTTTTATCTTTCAAACCGTATTCAAGCTATTGACGAAGTATTTACTTGCGTATATGACTTCCCACATGTGTAGAAACTTGATACTTTCCTTCATTTCGCTTTTTATTTTTTTAAATTTACGGACATAATTTCTCGAATACAAAATGGAATGAACGTGAAACTTGTCACATTACCGACCAGTAGACATTTCAAGGTTATCATTCAATGCTTTGAAAAATTTTACCTTGGTTTTTAAAAATCAAATTGTGTCATTTAAAAAAAAAACGCACATTGTATTTATTTAGTAAGTTTCTCTTTTGAGCAGCAGTTCGTTACATAATTTGTAGATTGTTAGATCGGGTAATCATTCAAAATTGTAATTCTATCTTGCACTGAAGTACTCTGTAAAAACTAATATTCGTTGCTGGCATGTAATACTGCAGGTTGTCATTGCCTCGAACAAAAATTGCTCAATGCAATTGTCATTTCTCCTGGACGTCTTATTCTTTTCTGTACTTTTTAATAATGGTTTCTCTAGAATTATTTTTTCTCTACGGTTTCACAAAACATTTTCTGTCTGTGGATTTTGAGACAGTTTCAAATACCTTTTGGAAAAGGGTTAGTTCAAAAAAAAAATTTATTTTCCATACCTTTCAAATGTTCTTGTGTCCGTGGATTTGACATAATAATATAAAAGCACTAGATTCCACCGAAGGTGATAACTGCGGCTAGCCATTCCGGAACGTCCTGGCTGTAGAGCAGTGATTCCCAAAGTGGTCTATATAGACCCCCAGGAATCTATTACAATTTGCAATGGTCCACGTCAGCGAAAAAATAATTTGGGGGTCCACGATAGTGACTCATTAAATCAGAACATGATTAAATTTTCTTTTAAAATTAAAGTCAAGCGGAAACCGGATTTATTTAACAGATTTATTTACTAAATTTAATGAAGTTAATTTGCAGTTACAAGGACCATCATTTCGGCGTTTCTTGCCAGAAATGAAACTAAGGAGTATAATATTAGACGTCCCGAATTTTCCTAGTTTCTCAATTTGTCACACACAATCTGCCACGAAGAGGACGTTCAACATTTATTCAGATTTTGAAACTAGGTTTAAGAATGTTTTGCTGTGGTAATACATTGAAAGAAATTACGAATGTCATATTACAAGTGGAACTGATCGAAATAAGCACTTAGAAGATAAAGTGAAATTTAGAAACATATCAGCATTTTTGGAAGCACCAGATTCATCCCTCCCATTAAAAGCATTTATTTGTTGCTCAGTTACTTTATGTATTAATTAAAACTTTTTAAGTAAGTATAACTCTACGCCAGCTGTCAAAAAGTAATTTAAGTTGATAAATTTGCAAAAACTCATTATGTAAATAGGGGTCTATCACACAAAAAATTTTGGGAACCTCTGCTGTAGAGGATCTCCTGCAATGAGTGGACTTAGACCGAGCTTTAGTGCTCCTGGGGTGAAAGCTGTGCACCCGAAGATATGCTTTGGTGTGAGCGGTTGGATTTCTGGACAGTTTTTACGTTGTAAGATCTTGTTTCATCAAGATGGATTTGCATGCCCTTAAAGTTTGTTCTGAGGGGTTTCTTAAGAATGGGCGTAAAAGTCTAGATTTAGCTACAGCATTTGCATCAGCAAGTGTGATGGTGGTACAAGGTTGACCATGGTCTCTGGCTTCTTTGGCCAAATGTACTTGTGCAGATTTAGCGAGCTTCGTGGACGGTGATGCATATGTCCAACCGCTTTCGAGTCCTAATTTCACTAAAGATCCATTGTATGTGATAATTAGCTTTGCTGTACATTAGACAGAACTGGATCTTAAAGTCCTCACGTTGTATTGGTTTTAAAGTCAAGAAAGTGAGGTTTCGTCCTTGTCTTTTTCGGGCTGTAGAGGTTCGTCGCCAATAGTTTTCGTGTTGCCTGTGCGTTGTTAATCCAAATCAGTCAATCTATGCGTTGTTTTTAATCTGTAAAAATTCAAATAATACTGTATTGTCTTAATTTAATAATTCTATTAGAAATTGAGTTATTTTCCGTTGAAGAATTATTTCTCATTTGTGTGTGTGATTCCTATTCTAGCTTTAGATTTTGAAAAAAAGTATTCGCAGTAGCCTAATAGTCATGAACTCGCGGTCAAACCGTGGTTTCGAGTCCTGATGAACTTAAATCTGTAATGGCTTAAAGTCCTCACGTTTGCGTGGAAGGTGTCGTCACTTGATAGTCTTTGACAATGATTCTCTTAATTTTAAAAGCCCTCACGTTTCTTTAGTATGCATCGTTAATAAACATTCACTCAGTTGCAACAAAAATTTATAATTTTCCAAGTATTTTTCAAAGTCATAAAACTTACCCTTTCGTAAATGAGTGGCATTCTCAGATTCAAATTAATTTCCTCCTAAATGAATGTCTTTTGAAATAGTGAGACAATCGCATGCTTAGTTTTCAACTAGTATTCCATATTTTCATATATGGTTAAACAAATCTAGGTGTTAATCCCTTCATCTGTAGTTCAAAGTCGTTTTTCGCCACACAAGTTCAATAAAATAAAATCAAAATAGCAAAAATAATCTATCTTGCTTCTTTTACTGGACATTTCTTTCTAAATTTTTAATATATCAATTGAAATTGTATACTTTTTCTATCAATAGCCCTTAAATATCACTCTAAATCAAATACCTTCGATTATAAACTCAGCCCATATCTAATAGCCTGTCAAATAATACTTATGAAATTAAAACTACACGTTAATCATCCAATCACTTAACAATAATGTAGGGACGTAGCTGTCGCTGTATCAAGGATACGGGGCCCCAAGCTACAGGGACCCCAACATATGTAAGCAAAAAGTCGAAATATTAAAGCGCCCCAAAAATTTTTTGATGCAGTACCACTCAGGACTAGCTACACCAGTGCAATAATAGATTTCATTTGGATACTAACGATTACTAAACAGTGTTACAATCTATCCTTTTGGAAGAAAATATTAAGTATTGTTTAAAAAATGTATTGTGTTTTCGACACTTCACAACACATTATATCAATTTTTGGCGCACTTATTTTGTACATTAATATGATGTGAATTTAGTTTTATTTGGCGATGTTTAATCTCAATTCAAATATTAGAAACAATGTAATTTATACTCATTGTGACAAAACAAACTTCTGAAGACCGATGACGAAACACACCATTGTTCTCTGAAACCCACTTTCTCCATCCCCACATAACTTTTCTCGTACCAGAAATTCAACACAGATTAAAAGCCAAGCCTACCAGACCGAACAATTTTTAATAACTGGGTTTTCAATCAAGAGGGCATATCGCTATTACCCATTCCCTCCCCTCAGGCAAACGTCCTTTCCCCAAATCACTCTTCCACGTCACTCATCCGATTGACCATTCGGAAGCCTCAGGCTAACGTTCCAGAAACACCTCTAATCGGATGTGGAATCTGAGGCATGATGAGTTTTGAAAAGAATTTCCAGTCTCGGCGTGTTTGCAGACCTTGAAGATTCTGTGGGCCTTTAGCCCCGTGTGCCCTTCGAAGCTGCTGCCTCACCGATCGCATTGTTCCTGCTGTGGTCCAGGCCTTGAACTTCGGAGGCTCCTTGGAATGCGTACCGAGATCTTTCTTTTTTTCCCCTGTCTTATCATTTGGAAAAATATTGCGAGGCTTCTTTCTCTTGCTCTAGCCAATTTGTGTGGTGTGAAGCGATAGAGGTAATAGGATCGCATGATGTCTTGTCGAGCGTGACAAAGTAAACATTGAGGAATGCATGGAAAAAAATGCTGCAATATAAAAATTGAGTGATGTCGCCTATTCTTCTGAGTAGTCTTCAGTGAACTGTGGAAGGCGAAACTGTAAATTTAAATAGTTGGCATTTTAAGTGTTGTATTACCTAACGATTAGTTGGGAATTCTGTATTGTGCGTAATTCCCACGATCCACCTTCCCTTTACGATCAAACTTGATGCAAGTGTCATTATGATATCAAATCAAATTAAATGTAGTTTCATAAGGGTATGAGAAAAGATACACTTCGTGCACGAGAACTTTATATATATATAACAGCTGTTAAGAACAAACCTAATGTCTATGTACCATAGCAAGAAGTTTCTGATAGTAAGGATTCCCGGCTCAACACTAGAGCGTCCATCAGTGTCAGTTTGTTCTCTTTTTCCGCATTTTGTCGTGATGTGGTATAAAAGGTTAACTAGTGAAAGACCACTAATATATCGTCTTCGTTATCTGAAGTGACAGCAGTTAAATGTAGTGCAACGCTAATTAAAAAGCAATTTATGAAATTCAATGAAGTTTAATCGATATTCTAACTTGATAACGTTCTGAAATACTCGACAATGAAATATTAATTAATATTATTTTAAATGTCATAAATGTTGTTCTGCACCAAATAGAAACGTTTCTTTCCTTTTTAAGCGAAAACTTGTTATATCTAAAGCTGGAAAGTCAATAAGTCGTTGATCTATTTGGAGGATAATCGGGATTGAGCTTGGGAAGTTGTACAACATCAACATCTGGAACTGATGTGGAAAACATTACCCCTCGACAAACGTCAGAAAAACTCTCTGGAGATGTTTGTCTCGCGTTGTTTGTTGCATAACATCTTAACTTCTCTTCGGTTTATATAAAACTCCGTTGCGAAATTCCTAATCCTTTGAGAGTCAATGTTTTGAGATGAAATCGATATTCTGAAGTTCATTCGTAGTAGGGGTGAAAATAAATACGCGAGATGTGCGATGAAAGATTATATCCTCCTGTGTTATATAAACTTCGACATAGAACTGTGTACTGGATTGTTGATATGGCATTCATTAATCTGTTCTGGAAGACAAAATATAGTGAATGCCCTCTTTGTCATCATTAGAATGACCTGTTGCCGAATAATGAAATGTACATTTAAACCAACTAAATGAATACTTTAATTACATCTCGCTTAAGACTAAGCTGGGAAAAAATGGTGTAATGGGTTCTTGTCGCTGCCAAAACGTACTGAATTCGTTCTACTGGTACTATATTGCGTTTTCTTAGTTTTCAGTTACTGCTTTAAAAAAAAAATCTGCATGCTTTGTCTCCGTGCTTCTGTGATGAAGGCCTTATGTTTGGATAAAGATGGAATTTTAAAATCAATTTTTCACTCTTACTGATATCTAAAATTGCTTATATTTGTGTTTTCCTGATGACGGTATAATTATATTAATTATGAAGTATATTAAGCAGAGACTAAAAATTCTATTGATTTCGTATCGAACGAATATGCAGATTGGTGTTGGAAAAAAAACCAGTTGCTTCTCTTTTTTGAAGAAGTAATGAATAGCAGTATTCACACAATAAAAATTTCACTATAAGTTCCATGAATTATGGAATCTTAAACTATGTTTCCTAAATTATAATTGATATTATTAGTGTTTGATTTCTTATTGAGGACCCCATCCAAAACTCCGTATTGGCAACAAATGGTTACAGTTTCAAGAAATTCATTTCATTATTATAAAAAAATAAACGCTTGTATGCTATGCTGGTCTCTTTTGCTTCAATTTCCAATTTGGTAGTATCTGTATACAATACTTAAAGTAATTTAATAAAGTTATTTGCAAAGGTTGCCAAATGTTTTAATTTGGCATTTATTTAGTTTTGAATTTCTGTCATATCTTCGTATTTGGTATCTAAAATCTATTAAAAATTATTTTTAAAAATTTTAAAGCTTAAACTCGTTGAAAATTTTCGAATTTCAGTATGATATTTCTGTAAATTATGGATTTATAAGCAAAAAACATCCGAAAAGAAAGAATTTTAAAAATTATCTTCATGATAAGAGAGGTTACTTTTACGAAAATGCGTTCTAGCATTGAAAATAACTAATGAAATATTTTGTGAAAGTATAACCAAACTTATCCAGTTTTTTATACAGAGAAATCAAAGGGAAAAAATATTTCTTCAAATTTGGAGGTCCCTTAAACGTTTAAAATACTGAAATCTCAGAGGTTAAGCATGTTCTTTACACAGGCTCAAAGTTATAGAACATAACATCAAGTATTTCTGTAAAAATTCGAAGAAATGTGTTAAATTCAAAGTGGGACTATCATTAGTTACATTGCATTAAACAAAGAAATTCTTGCCTTAAAGAAATCTAATTGTTTTTAGTTAGAGTATAAAAAAAATTTTAATTCGGCTTTTGAGTTTATTTGTATTAATTAACCAAGAAAGATATATATGTATACACTTTGGGAGTCATAATGTGTCGTGAGATAAGTAAAAGTTTAAATAAAGGGCTTAGAAATTAACAAACTCTTGTATCATAACTTACTTGGATGACTTGGGAACAAATCGCAGTATCATTATTCAAGCCACACAAACTAATAGTTAAAACGCGCCATAAGTCGTGGTATCCATAGCGATACCCAGAAATTATTGGTAAACTCTGTCTGCAATTTAATATTGATTTCGAGTTTAATTATATTATTCTCAATAACGGTTTATTTGACATTACTTCTCTGAAGGCTTTCCAGAACAATGAATTGCATAAAGTAGGTTTCCGAAACCCTTGAGAGCCATCGAATTATTCTCTTAACAGTAGGTTACGTGCTTAACCCAAACGCTTTGTTATAACAGTTCCCAGGGCCGATTCTAGCCGGTATGCAGCTCACACGGGCGACCAAAACAAAGGGCGATCGCATATAATTCAATCAAACAAGCAAAAAAAATTTATAAACTTCTCAAAATAAAAATTAAAATTCATATTTAATCAACTTGAACATCAACAAAAATGCAAATAGAGAAAAGAACTGATTTTGTGTCTTTTGTTTTTCGAAATTTTAAAGATTATTATTAAATAGAAAACTTTTAATTCAGCCAAATGCATATTGAATTGAAACACTCCTATATCTTAGGCAATGTTATCCACATTAGATATTTTTGTAAAGCATCGAAAAAAAAGCTTTTCTTGTGGTAATTGCCGGTTTAGCTGCGAATTTTCCTACCAAACGATGGATGTGCATGTAGACCAACATACTGTCTACATGCACATCCTTCGTTTGGCAGGAAAATTCGCAGCTAAACCGGCAATAACCACAAGAAAAGCTTTTTTTTTCGATGCTTTACAAAAATATCTAATGTGGTTAACATTGCCTAAGATATAGGAGTGTTTCAATTCAATATGCATTTGGTTCAATTAAAAGTTTTCTATTTAATAATAATCTTACAATTTCGAAAAACAAAATAGAGAAAAATCAGTTCTTTTCTCTATTTGCATTTTTGTTGATGTTTTACCTTTTATTCCAATACAGATAGATGAGCTTATAACGTCAACGTTAGGCATTAGTCAAAATATGAAAAATTCTCTTGTGGAGCGGCACATTAAGTCTTTTGTTCAAATTTCTAACATATATATGTTGCTTTTGGTATTCTATATTTATAACTTTCTTCCATTGTTTTACGACTGTTTCTGTTCCAAAATGTACTGTATGCTACTTCTATCTGAATCTGTGGCAACGACTCTCCCAGGCCCATAACTGGTCAGAGGGGAATTCCTTTTCAGTCCAGTTGATTTGACTTGCCCAGGGGAATCGAGCTCACCCAAAGGGCTTAAGCCTTACAATCGATATCCCGGGAGAAACTGCAGCTGAAAAGGGGGCCTGTTCGTAAAAAAAAAAAAATGTACGAAGTCCCAAACATTGGAATACAAGATGTGTTAGGACTCCGCAGAGCCCCTAACATTACCTAAACCTTCATAAATCTAAAACTTATTTCTAATAGGGCTACAAACAGCCTAATGTGCGAGAGAGAATTATAAAGATGCACAACAACAAAAAATCACATTCCTAACAGATCCACATTTACAATTAGTCCGCTCCGGTGGCTTAGAGGTAGCGTATCCGCTTCTTAAGCCTAAGGTTGCGGGTTTGATTGACACACGTCATGTGATTATGTGGCATGTAAAAGATCCCTTGAGTATCAATTTGGCTCTGGTACTCATGGCAATATTTAACATTAGGCGAGAGCTTGAATTAAAAAATTAATTCAAACAATTAACTCGTTACTTCGTAATTAACTCGGTACAAATTTTGTAACGAGACCGCCACTATATGGAGTCACCATGAAATGGCTCTCACGTTTGGGAACTTCCCGTGTCTGCAAAAGCCACAAATTGTTAAAATGCAGCCCCCATTGGGGAAAAAAACCATTTTCAATCAAGGCATTTGTAAAAACTCTAAATCTATGAAGATGAATTGGAAATAGACTATGGTGTGGGACAGTAGCGCACAGAGGAATTTTTCACGGGGGGGGGGGGGTCGAGTGAGTGATTTTGGACTTTATTGGCGCAAGAGCCGATTTCGGCTATACTGCGCCAAACATTTGTTTTAATATCTGTGGTCTAGACGGGAAGAGAAAGAAAGAATGAATTGAATGACAAGAAAGAGGGTCGAAAATAGAGAAGGATCACTAGGGTACCCCGGGTTCGTGAAGCCCGTGTTTACCAAAGACAGTAAACCCCGTGGGAAAAGGAAAAGATCACTAGGGCACCTCGGGATTGTGACACCCGTACTCACCTAAAGAAGGCGAGCCCCCTGGGGGGGGCAGGGTCAAAAGTCTACCATTCTCGTATCATGCTCCAATACGCCCCCAACCTATTTTTTTGATTTCGCCGATTTTCGGGGACAAAAAACAGTAAAAAATTAGTCATTGAATGAATAATTAGTATTAATTAATAAAATTAATTATTAATCACAAATAATTAAACTTTACGTACTATATACATAAGATTATTATCAATAAAAAAAATCAAGGGCTTTGGGAGGGGCGCCCGGATTTGAGGCCCCTCCCTTGTGTGTGCCACTGTATGATACGTAAGTACTTTATCATCAGTATTCTATTATTTTATTTCATTTAAATTACTTTAATTTTTTCATGTACGTCTTTTAATTAAGTCTTACAAACTTAAAAGTAAAATCAAAACTTTTATTACGTTAATTCATAAAAATAAATAGAAGCATAATCAGGTATACCGAATTGAAAATTTACACTGTTGAATAGATCAAGTATTTTGAGACATATTCTAGCCCCCTGGCCATGATGAATTTCGTGGGCCTCTATCGAAATTGGGTGGCATCAGAAACTACAACACCCGTTTTTGTCTGAAAATAATGTTTTGAGTTTGGATTCTGTGTTTTAAAATTTTAAGCGAAGAGGACTATCTTTTAAAATTTTATATTTATGTCACTTAAATTTTTATTTGAAATCGGCATTTTTTTTTTTTTTCAATTTATTCAAAGTCTGTCAAAAAACCCAACTAACTTAGTATTTTTTTTTTACAACGTAAACCTGCTGAAAATTATGGGGAATTCCTGAATATACCATTGTAGGAAAAAAATTAGGCGACTTTGGTGCCTTGTAATTTTTTTCGGTCTGAAAAATAAATTTGTACTCCACCCTTAATTTAATTCAGTTGCCGGAGAAAAAAAACCGTGTTAGAAATATACTAGACGGGTTTATCGCGTGGTTTGAAAAAACGAGTGAAACTTGTAAATGTATAGATTGTTATTTATATAATTCCTTACTCTGTAATTAAGCGCAATATAATGATCAAGTAAGAATGATTTATTGGATATTTCAGTCGAGAAGTGTTATTTGAGGATTTACATCGTCAGAATTGTACTAACGAAATATAGATCTCACTTATAATTTTCTTTATATTTAACTAGCTGTTACCCGCCCGCTTCGCTGGGTATTTCATGATGTTTTATAAATTTTTTCTGGTTATATATATGTATAAATTTTTGATTTTTAAGTCCTAGCATTAAGAATTCGATTGTATTGAAAAATATACGCCACTTGGGGGTCGATTTTCACGAAACGCATTTTGAGGAGTATTTCTATCTTATGAGATGAATCTGCTTACCAAATTTCAAGACTGTGCGTCTAATAGTTTAAAAATCGGAATAATTATTTATATCTCCCCTTAACCCCCCGCAACACCCCTTGGGGGTCATTTTTCCCAAAACCTATTTTGTAGTGGATATTTACTCCATGAAAGAAACATGTCTACCAATATTCAAGCAGGTTGGCCAAGTAGTTTAAAAACGAAAATATTTATCTATTACGCCCCTTAAAGCCCCCTCCCCCTCAACGCCACTTGGGGGTTACTTTCACAAAAACCATCTTGTATCTGATCTCTACTCTATGAAAGGAATCTATTTATCAAATTTAAAGACTGTGCGTCAAATAGTTTAAAAATGGAAATAATTATTTATAACGCCCCCTAAACCCCCGCAATGTCATTTGGGGGTCGATTTTCACCAAACTCATTTTCTAGCGGATCTCTACTCTATGAAAGGAATCTGCTTACCCAATTTCAAGATTGTACGTTGAGTAGTTTAAAAATGGAAACAATTACTTATAACGCCCCTCAACCCCCCGTAACGCCCCTTGCGGTTCGAATTTCGCAAAATCCGTTCTTAGCTGATCTCTACTCCATGAAAGGAACATGTCTACCAAATTTCAAGTCTGTAAGTTGAATAGTTCCGGAGATATCGTGATTAGTCAGTCAGTGAGTGAGAGTCGCTTTTCTCCTTTATATATATAAAGAAAATTATAAGTGAGATCTATATTACATATTAAAATAAATATAATTAAATAATTAATTAATGTTATTTATTGACTTAACTAGTGTTTTTTTCAACAATTTTAAACGAGATATGTGATGAAGAAAGAAGCAAATTTTGTTAAAACTTCCTATCTGTTTCCGATCGATAAGCAGACTTCGGTAAAAACTTACTAATGATTTTGAGAGGTAACGCGCGCGCAGGTTGCTTTTTCTGCCATTTGAAATCTTTTGCAGTAGAGCGCGTTTTAGAGGGATTCTTAACACTGATAAACTCGCCCTTTCAAAAATGAAATTTCTGGAAGGATTTCATTTTTTTTTAATACCGACTGTTAATTTTTGAAATTGATATCAATGGGAGGGAAACTAATACTAGTATTAAAAATATTCATTGATCAATCGAACAGATTAGTAAGTAGAAATCTTGTTATTTTAATTTAAAGGACTTATAAGGATAAACTTGATGACGTATTTGATGCTAAAAACTAATTTAATCCAACGCCTTTAAAAAGTAGCTTCAAAGTTTGACTTAAATTATTCTAGAATTTTAAGGTATGGATCAACCCTGCCATTTCAGATATTTTTCAATAATTAGTATAAAATACGGCGTGAGATAAAAATAATTAACCCACTGACTACCAGGTAAATTTAGAGCGACTTGCCCTGGATGCCTAGGTTTTATTTTAAAGAAAACAAAGTTAAAATTTAATTGTCTTAAGTTAAAAGATATATTATTGTAATGGCATTCACAGTATTTTTTATTTAAAAAAAACATGATGAGATAACTCGTAACCTGGCATCACTGAATAAAATTCCTGTACTGAGTGCCACTTACGAATTATCTCGTAGCGGTTTTTTTCAATAACGATCTTCATAAACAAAGACTTTCTTTTCGTTCTGCTTGATTTTACAAGATCGTCACCAAATTTCATTTGGCGACATTCAGATGTGTAATGTTATGTCAGATTTTCCTACATACGTGTAATGATCCCCGCTGGGAAAAACCCATAAGGCAATTGTAGTTATAAAGAGTTGTAAAATAATAGAAATAAACCGATAAGTAATAATTAGCAGACCACAGGAAAACCATCTGTTAATACAAGAACTCTACACTACTTCGAAATCTTCCTGCAGAATGTATACAAGTCCTGTAACCAAAGAAATCGAGGAAATAAAAAGAGAGGATGCGTCAATTTAGTGAATCAGTTATTATGCATTTATTTGATGGCGACGACACTAATGCACGAGAAAGCAGCAATTATAATACAAACACAACTGTTTTGCATTATTTAGAACAGGGGTGGTCAACCCGTAGCACGTCGGAGTTGTAACAGTAACACGTGATAATTTAATATAATTTTTCAAAAATTTGAAAAAATAAAGAAAAATAACATTTTTTTTTTACAATTTTTTTAAATCTGGTTATTTTAGACAAAAAAAAAACACCCCTCAAAATTTATTTTATATAAATAAACTTAAATGAGTTAAAATAGAAATCTATCGTGTAGAGAATGCATCTACACTGTTGTGCGCAAGTTGGTTTTGCCGAGCGTTTTTTACTCGCAAGATTTTGAAATTTGAGGAAGCGTATTTTAATATATCTGGGGGAAAAAACATTGAACTGCCCAGTGAGTACTTGTTGTTCTAGAATAAATACAGGCTATCTGATTTACCTTTTCTTACCGATATAATGGGTCATTAAAATAATTTAAGATTACCGAGAAAGGATTGTATTTTTTCTACCCTAGTGGGTTAAATACCTTCCTTTTGTGAACAAACATTTGCTTTTTTTGCCTTGATTTTGAAGGATAAAAATTAACATATTTCACATTAATGAAGGAACTATCTACCAATGTTAATAGGTGCTCCGAGTTGTGACAGAATTAAAAATTTAATGTATATTTTTGCTGGATTCTTTCAATGCTAGGTTTTAATGATTTTCAAGATAAAAAAAAATGCAGATCTTTTCACAAATCATTTTTCAGTTTCGCTACAAAATGTTAATTGTTACCCACCTGAAAGACAAATCGAAATTATTGTCTGTCAAATATCACACGATTTTCCTGTCAAATATTTTGTTGTAGATTTAAATCAATATAAGTTCGTGTACAAATGTTTTATATTATGAACACAACAAAAAAAATCAAACTAACATTCAAAATTAATTGAACTGATTAACAATAAAAATTTCAGTTTGTACTTTGGTTTCATTTTTTTATTGTTTTTAAATTTCCACTACTTAGACTTGCAATAAAAATGTGCTCTTTTTGCGTAAAAGTTACATAACTCTTTAAGTTACATGTTTCACCTTTTCTTTTGTTCGAAAAGTTGGAAGTGGTACGCTTAAGGTATCCGAACACGTTGAAAATGACCAAATTCAGTCAAGGCAGATATTTTTGTTTTTTCTTTTATTGAACAGAGCTATCGTTTGATTTTACGAAACATACTTTGTTTTGTTCCTACGCTACCTAGAGGCCAAGTTACAATCAATTTTATGAAATTCGAAAAACCGGAAGTGGGTTTTTGATCTACCAGAAGTGGGCATTTAACTTGCTCAAAATATGTCATGGCGAGTCTGATAACTCAAAATATTATGAATGTATTTCTATAAAACTTTTTGAACCTGATATTTATGTTATTTTCCAGAGAATGTACTAAAATATTTCTTATTGTATGTATTAGTGCAATTGGGACTGTAATTAAAAAGGCGAGTTTTAAGACATTAACATTTATTGCGACTGCTTTGTGCAGTGGTTCCCTTGCAAGAGAGTGTACAAGAGTGGGTGTGTGGTGGAGAGTGACGATCGCAGCGCCAACAGTATGAATACTTTGAGTTATGGCTTGTTATTTAAAAAATGTAACGTTTCTTATAATGTTTACTAAATAAGCTCTAAAATTTTCAAATTTTAAGAAAAACTTAAAATTTTAGTACACTTTCTAGGTAAATGCATCTAATTTGTTTTAGTAGTACTTTTACTAAATTATGTTTATTACTTTTTTTTCTCTAACTGCTTTGAAGTTTTTCAAAAATATTGCTAAAATTTCACTTGTAATTATGGTTTTTGTAAAATTCAGGTAATTTATTTTAAAACCCACAGAAAAAAAAAGGATGCCTACAAAGCCATGTCGAATGTGTACAAAACAACAACAAAACGTAAGGAGTCTAGGTATTTTTGTCCAGTGTGTACCAACAACCCAGCACTTTGCATTGATCCTTGCTTTAAAGCTCATCATACACAGCTACAACAACAAAAAGTTTTTTTAATTTTTGGAATGCATTCACATATATATAATTATTCTGTTATAATCTAATTGTCTAAGCTATAAATTGAATAATAAAAATAAATAATTAATATATTCTTTACTCTATATAAATTTTTCATTCATCCTTTCTTATAATTCCTAACTCAAATGAAGATATATAATCAAATGACGAGATATCTCGTGGGCGGCAGTTTTAGTACACAGGCTTCCTACGAGATATCTCGTAGTTCGCAGTCAATGGCTTAAAACTTAATTTCATGTAACCATGCTTCAAATTTTAGGGTAATAAAATTGATATAAACATACTAATTTTTAAAAAAATGTTCGATGTATTTTGAAAAGAGATTCCTTTGGCCTGTGGTCTACATTGACCTCAGCATAGTTTTCTTTTTTCAATAACTTGTATTTTAAGAGATATACAGGAAATCCCACTTTATTTAAAATTGGGTGTTGACATATTTCCTATTCTTATACGCTAAAAAACGTTCGAATTAAACACAGGGTGCGGTTGTCATGC
The DNA here is from genome assembly GCA_019973975.1 of Trichonephila clavata. Classification (NCBI taxonomy): domain Eukaryota; kingdom Metazoa; phylum Arthropoda; class Arachnida; order Araneae; family Nephilidae; genus Trichonephila; species Trichonephila clavata. The sequence continues at coordinate 131,729 of BMAO01005957.1, forward strand.
CTATAGGCACTGTTCTTAAACAATAATTTGTTCTGACATTGTTTTTTAGGGGCGAGGCAATGCTAAAAAAGAATTTTATTGCTAATTTATAAGTAAATTTTATTTCCCTCCCAAAATAAAACTATTGTTTTATTTCTGTTATTCAGTTCTTAGTATGATCAATCTAAGATAGAAAAACTGGGGTCTCAAAAAAAGAATCACTTTTGGAAAATTGGGTTTTCCATGTTGAAGGTAAATCCTGTAATTTCGAAAGGTGCAATTGAAAATAAAACTATTTTATTATTGGAAAAATATAACTACCGAATAAAACAGAAATTATGATATTACGTTTTTATAATTTATTGTGCTTTACTTTTGACGTATTTAATTCTATTTTAAAGTGCATATTATAATAAAATAAAAAGTGTCATATATCAAATACCAATTAATGAAAGATGAATACATTAAATTTAACATTTTATTTATATCGTGAGTCAGTGGCGCATGCAAAGAAGGGAGAGGGGGTCCGGTCCACCCCTCATAGCCTTTGATTTTTTTTTTCTTCGATTTTTTTATAATCCTACGTACAGTAGAACTTGTTTTTGTACGGTCCTTTTTTTTAAGCGATTTTTTCTGTGCGATCTTTTTTTATGCGGTATATGAATTCCAACTGCTTTGGCACCACTGAAATGTTTTCTATCAATGAACCAGTGGCGATCGAGAATGTTAGGGCCTTCCTGCAAAGTCAGGGGTTTTGCCTTTAATATTTTATAGTCGTTCGGGGGGGGGGGATAAGAGCAGAGTGCCTAGCTCTTTCGAGCTTTAACCTCTGATTATTAGGATTTTGAATGGCTAATGTTATGACTCTTGCTCTTTGTTAATATTTTATAGATTGGGTAAATACGTAGTTGGCGTTAGTTAGACCTTGGGCCCCCTAGAGTCCTGAGCCCTTCCCTCTTACATGGAGGGGTGTTGCGGGGGTGTACGTTACGCCACTGCAATGTACATATATACACTTCAAGACGCTTTGTTATAAACAGTCTCCCGACAATGCACGTTCAGTTGCTTTCTCTCAACGCGCCGATTCAGACCCGCGCTTGATTGAAGACGAAACTTTCAATGACAGTGACATTATCAATAATTTGATACATTATAAAGTCGGACAAGAAGAACCGGACTCTTTGATAGCGGATAAAATATATGCAGAGATACAGCTTTCCAACAAATTGGGAAAGCATAATCAAAATAGATACCAGTCCCGAAAGGAGTATGAAATTTCACAAAAAGAGCTTCGATCATCCAAAAATGCATATCATGCATATCTGGTTATCGTGGACAGTTACAAGCAACCTGACCAACCAATCTTCGTCGAAAAAATTTCTCTTACTTGATGGTGCTAAAAAAATCAATCAATTGAAATTGTATCTTCAAGTGACGAAAGTGATTTTGAACTTATTGAAAGTGATTATTCATCACAGGAAGATGAGCGCTTTGTATTACGATGAAAAGGAGTGAATTGTGTATGTGCATTTTGAATATTTCTCCATGTATACAATGAGAAATTAAATCTTTTAAAAATGTTTCCATGAGTATTTTTGCTATGGACATACTTTCTGATGAATTTCGTAAATAATTGGCGTGTTTTGTAAGTGCGACTTTTTTTATGCGGACCTTCTTTAACCGCATAAAAAAATTTTCCTGTAGTATTTCGACGAATTTGTTTTATGTTAGAATTTATGAAATCTTCGAATATTTTTTATGCGGTCCCTATGTACCGCACAAAAACAGGTTTAACTGTATATAGTATGTAAAATTTAATTAAGTATTTGTTAGCATTAATTAATAAAATTAATATTTACTAATTATTTATTCAATAATTAATTGACAAAATCAAAAGAATATGTTCGGTGGCGTATAGTGGTATGATACCAGAAAGGTGGACTTTCGACCCTGAAACTCCCCCCCCCCCTTTTAAAAATTCCTGTGTGTGTTACTGTCTTGAGTGTAAACTTGCTTAGAAGCATTTCAGTAAGTAATTTTAGACTTTTATTCAAATTTTCAGGGCTTACTTTAAAAATACATGCAAAGTGTGCTGTTGGTACTTATGCCGCCTGATTAACAGTAACATCAGATCAAGGCCCACGAAATTCATCGAGGCAAGGGGCTACATATACGCCTGTCGTTAGCCGTAGCTTTGAGAACCATTCACCATGCACAAGACAGCGCGATTTGGCTCAATTCCACCCAAATTTTGAAGGAGAACACCTTGGGGGTGGTCATGAGCTCTCTATTCCCTTCCAACAACCTCACGAGAGGACTTGCGGCTCGACAGCTATTTAAGGTACCCCCATACCGCAAAGGCACTCTACATTTACAAGCATTCATGCCCTCACCGGGATTCGAACCCAGGTCCTACGACACAGCAGTCGGCGTTACTAACTACTATACCGGATGCAAAGTGTACAAGTAATGAGTAACACATTACTCATTTCTTAATTTCTACTAAAAAAAAGCCGCGTAAAAGTTTTACAAAATCAGTTTTAAATTTTTTCTAAACTAACTCACTAAAAAAATACAAATTGTAAAAGTAACTTGAATTTCTTATTTATACATAAACTTTGATTTTTTAATGTAAATATTTGGAACTTTTTTTTTCTTTTGATTCTTAGCGCAAAGATTAATGTAGTAATATTTTTATATATATATTTGCATTTTATAAAAAAGAAGAAAACGAAACTTATTTTTGTCGCATAAAAAATAACCATTTGATAGATTTATAGAATGCTATACCAGACAAATCCAAACTCCCGATAAATCACGGATAACTTTTTATAGTTAAATTAAGCCATCTAAAAGAGCAAGAATATCTCTCATGTCTTCTTTTTTTCGCGGTAATACCATAAAAGAAATTGAGGTAAGAAAAGTGCTTCCCATAAAATTAAATTGTGAGCAACAGCCATTAAATTCGATCGTTTGAATTACATTTTATTCAACAAATCCTTTCTTTATAAGGATCTTTAACTTCGAATTTTACTTATTTTTACAGAAAGAAAAGCAGAAGATTCGTTAAAATAATTCTGAACGAGACTAAAGGATACATTTTAATTCAAAAAATAAAAATTTACTTTGCATTTCATTTTATCCTATCATTAAAAATGAAAGAAGATTTGTGTGATTACGTAGAACATAGTTAAACTTTGTGTGTCGTTGTTTTTTTTACTTTAAAAACATAAAAGTTAAATTTTTTACAGATGATAAATAATATGAATATAAAAAATCGTTAAATTGGCCATATTATAGTTATTTCAGTGCGACCTTATTAGGTTAGCCATGAGTGTTCATGGTCATGAATTCGAGTCTTAATGCCACTAAAAACCCTCGGATTTAGATAAATCTTTGACGAGATTTAAAATCTTTACGTTGGCGCGGTATGTAAGTTTAGAGAGGGGCATTTTACGTATAGTCTTCGTGCTTTTATCGTGATTGAAAATTTCGCGGATGAAGCCAACATCTCTGGCGCTGCTTGAGTAAGTGTGACGTTAATAAAGCAATCTTATGTTCAGGGGCGTAGCTACCACCGTACCAATGCAGTGGCGTAACGTACACCCCCGCATCCCGGAGGGCCCAAAGCATGATTGCCGCGAAGTACCTACCCTTCGTAAATTCCAACTTGGAGGCCCGAAAACTGACTTTGCAGGGGGGCCCAAATGTTCTCCGTTACGCCACTGTACCAATGATACGGGGCCCCAAGCTACAGAGGCCCCAACATATGTTGGCAAAAAATAGGGAAATTTTAAAGGGGCCTCCCAAGAAATTTTTGATACAGGGCCTACTTAGGACTGGCTACGCCAGTACTTATGTTGTAGCCAATTAAATGCCATTTTTATTTAACTCAAAATAGTTCTCATTATTGTTAATTGTGATAACCAACTTTAAATGTACTCATTAATACGAATAGAAGCTGGGGTTTTTTAATTTAATAAAAAAGTAAGCAATTAGAATTTTTTTTAATAAAATGCTTATTTAATAAGCCATTCATCGTTTAAATAATTATATTTAAAATTAATTAACAAAAAGAAGTACATTTTAATATATTAAGACTATAGTTGCATAACATTAAAAGAAACTTCATATTTATCAAAAGAATCTATTAGGAAACTCAAAAAGGAAATATATTTTTGGATGTTTTATCTCTCTCCTGAAAGGGGTATAACTCGTTATTTTTTAAAATTTAGACTGTAGTTGACCTCTAAAAAATAATTGTACAGACTGTAGACTGTAATCAGACCTCAGATTTTATTTCTTTTTCTTGCTTTGTTTTTCAACACAAGCATTCTATATATTTGTTTTTTAATTTATTTCATGTTTGGCTCAACGTCGACGAGAAATTGGTTCTTGATCCAAAAAAAAAAATTCGACCAACTTATTTGCTATCAAGTAAAATGAAACAAACAGACTTACACAAAACTCCTATTTTGAAATCGAACTGCTAATAAAGAATAGTAACGTTCATACCCCTTTACCACGATAAACATGCAGACCACCTTCCAAGCAAAATTTATGTAAAAAAATTCCAGATTAAAAAATAATTCACACTTGTGTAGGCACACTTAGTAATAGTTCCCCAAACCTTACTCGCCATTCCTCTTTTTAAACTATTCCTATTCTAGGTTCCTGTAGCAAACGTTTCTTTCATTTTAAGTAGTGACTAGAATAGCGATTACGAATTATAGTAAATTGATTAATAGAAAGCCATTGAAATTCTTTTCCCAGTACGGAAAAGACCAACTCTCCCCAAATTACATAGATTAAAAAGAAACCTATCAACAAATCAACTCCAGAAGATTCCTCAATCATCGCATTATGAGAACCACTCAAGACGTAAACACCCTATTCAGCATCCCTTTTCATGGAAAAAGTCTTCATTCAAATTGAAGAGGTCAATCCCTTCTTTGCATGACAATTGAGAGAGGCAAAGGTACGTGAACGGCGCTCGTCAATTGCCCCTACTGGTCACTCACCACACTCATCGGTCACAAACGTCTTTCTCCAATTAGGGATAAGTTCCAAGGTCACGTGGTGTGGACGAGGCCGAAGACATTAAATTAAAGGCAAACAGCCGGACATTGTCTTTTGTTTGCGATCGATTTTCTGAATGAGAGTCAATTCGCTCGTTAATGGATTACTCACTTCGGCCGCTGCACTGACTCAATGGGCTTCGATACTGATCTCGAAAATTCCTGCAGCGTTTTTTTTTTTTTTTTTGGATGGCTTTCAAAAAGAAATGAAAAGCGGATATTCTGCTGATTCATTTGCGTAATTAAAATGTCTTGGCTTTCGGGAAGAAGGGTTGTTTGCGTGCCATTTAGATTCTGGACGTGTCCGTCACAAGACGACCGATGATGAATGCTTGGGTCGTTGTATGTCTGGAGTGTGTAGTATTGAAAAATGTGTAGGCTGTGTGTTTTGAGATAAGGATTTAATAGAATAAGAAGCTTTTCGGCATTTTAAATTAAACATCTTTCAAGGATTATCATTTAAAAAGGTTGTTGTTTCGTCATAGGTTTATCCTTATCTCCGCATATGTGTTGTCTGCTTCGTCTGTGTATGATTTTATTTTATTCTTACATGATTTTCCACATTGTTATATAACATTCCTTTCCTATGGGATTTTGTATTGTATAGAATATTCCATTTCTCATAAGTTTGAAATATGGCAAAGCAATATAAGGTGTTAACAACCCCTTAACTGCCGATTAAAAGTTACGCAATTCGCTCTCCAGTGCCACCGTTTTTCACATAGGCGCGCGTATGTGGTGTATTGGGGGGTGGAGGCACAAATAAGCAAATTTTTATCTTTAATAACTAAATCCTTTGCAACTGTCAAGGTGCCGCCCATCCGGTATTATGGTTAGTGACGCTGACTGCGATGCTATAGGGACTGGGTTCGAATCCCGGAGAATACATGGATGTTTGTGTTGTAATCCTTTCTTCTTTCCTTTGTGTTGTAAGCCCCCGTGTAATACATTGTGTTGGTGCACGAGGTTTATGAATGCTCTCTAAGAAAAAAAACTGTCAAGGACATTTTAGTACATTCCAAAGCCTCTTGAATAGTTTTACTGATAGCCGCGCAAAGAAAGAATCCTATTTCGGAAGGACGGATATATGTGTCCGGGGCACATAACGCACCGGTTGAGTGAGTCGGATATATACGCTGGTGGTTCTTTAGAGGTGACTGACTACGTTCGGAATCATGATTTTGAAAAAAAAGTATAAGTGAATAATTTTTTTTATTTGTAGTGTCGGTTAAATTAGAACATACATCTAAAGTTGTTTTAAAAATATTATTACAAGAAAAAATTATTTAAATACAATTTTTTTGCAAAAGATGACGAAAGAATGACATTCGAATTTTCGAACCATTCTCCTTTAAAGAAAAATTCTTCAATAAGAATAATATATTTTTTTAACTATAGGACTTTTATACAGGGGTTCAGTTAAAATTATTATTTAAAAGTGGATTTATATTCATATTTTATTATATCAGAATAGAGAGAAATTATAACAAAAAAAAAACTGTTGTTACTTCAATTTAATCGTAATTCTCAAAATAATGTGAATTTTTCAAAATTTTTGTTCAACCCCGGTTTAGAAGTCCTAGAAAAAATGTAGGCAAAATATTATTATTATAGAAATATTTTTCATGAAAGGAGAATGTTTTGAAAATTTCATTCATTCTTCGTTTTTCGTGAAAAAATTCATTTGAATAAATTTTTTCTATTAATAATATTCTTAAAACAATTTTACATGCATATTCCAATTCAGTTGACACTAAATATCAAAAAAATCTTCATTTATACGCATTTTCAAAATCACGGTTCCACGAACATATTCCAATAGTTACAATGAGATTCAAAGAAATTTCATTTTATCAACTTCCATTAAATTATTTTTTAAATAAACTTTATAAACTTAAGATACATTCTCATAAATAAAAATATATATATTTATTTACTTTATTTTTGAACTATACCCATTGATTGTCATTTAAAATATGTCTAAAGAAAATGGATCTGAAAACTATTTGCATTTACACGAATTCTCTGCAAAGAGATTATGAAGAATCCAAAACCTTTTAAAAACTCCAACTCCACAACTGTATAAACACAATTTCGTCTTTTTCCCTAGAAACACAACCAGGTCCTACTGTCCCTTTTAAAGAGATAAGTTTTTAAATGCATTTTCTCTCCCTCTTTCATCCCTGGCAGATTTTACGGTCGGGTCCTCACCGCTTCGGGACACGAGAGCTTATCTAGCTGCCAGATGCAGGGACTCCCAGGACTGGAAACCCTTTTTACGTGAGTCCTCCACGAACCATTAATCCTTCTCCCGGGGCCCAGATGATCCGGCCCCGATAGGGACTCAATCCCACACACACGACTCTCCATCACGTTTCTCTAATCGACGCCAATATCGATTGGGCCCACCCCCGAGTTCTTTTTATTGTCCCGATTACGAATTTCTTTATAAGCGTTATTAAGTGAAGAGAGTTGATGTCGGAGTTCGTTAATTTCGAATGACCTTTAGTTAGAGTTGCATTGTTTATTTCGTTTTTCAATTCCTACTATTAAGCTCACACTCTTTCTATATTTATCTTGTTCAAAATTTCAATCGTTAATGAAATGCATTTTAAAGCACTCAATTGAGCTGAAATTTTATATACACGATTATTTTGGATGACAATACAGTAATTTAATTATAATTAATAAAAATTGATTAAAACTAATTATTTAAAGAATTACAAATACAGACACGTTGGCGTTATTTTTGGCGTCTTGTGTCAAAACTTGAAAAGGTTTTTTTCTCACATTTTAAAGCCCTCATCTTTTAACTTCAACATTACATCACATTGGGGTACAGTTTCGTGTACAGTTCAGCAGTTCCTAATATTTTACACGACTGAGTCATAATGAGCGTGTCACCCTCTAAAACAACACAAGGGCTACTGATGACGAACCTTGTAAATTTGAACCTCGTTTAAGTGACGAAGACGAACTCCTGAGCTGACACCCATCTCTCCAAACTACCACACCTTACCAAAATGAGAGACTTTCAGTCTCGACATTGAGACTGAATTTGAGGTGGAATCAATATTTCAACCTGTCATTCGACTTAATAGCCATCAACTTCAATCTCTTGATCATGATAATTATTTTTTTTAAATTTATAGTAACGTCATTATTTTATCAAATTAAAATAATTCTTGAAATTTTTTTTCTACCAGAAACAAAAACGTAATATAAAGTCATACTTACGAAGTCTCGAAACTTAAAAAAACTACAGATAATCCTTAACTATTTCAGTTATAATGAAAAAAGATAGAAATAATTTCATAAAGAAAGGTGATTTTGTTTATAAAAATACATTTATGCTTAATTTACGTCGTGCTGTTCTCTTAAATGAACTATACATAATATAGAATCCTTATCTCTCCAATTATTTATCTTTTGCGCACCTTAAAAACAGGAATTCCTTTTTTTCCTGATGGATTTTCTTTTAGAAAAGATCTAGTTTCCTTTTTAGAAAGATTTAAGGGATTTATTTACACAGTTTATATCCCATATTTCTAAAAGCTTCTTCAACTTTCTTAAATTTTTTGTGCAAAAAGGAAACTATCGATTTTGTAATGCAACCACGTATAACTGTCATACAGAAATATGTCTTTATTAAATAACAACAGCAAAACAAATTTTTACTCGGTATTAAGTCTAATTAAACAGCTACAAAAATTTTTATGGCGGGGACTATATATAAATCTCCGCGTTTTTTCCTCGATTTCTTTTGTTGAAGTATTCGAATCCTAGACATCCTGTATTTTTTTCAATTCCTACCATTAGTTTACTCTCTCCCTATATATATATCTTGCTCAAATTTTCAATCGTTAATAAAATACTTTCTATTCATCCATTCAAGTTCAAAAACTTTTTTTAAGCTTGTAGTGGATGACACTTGATGTTATTACAGTTTTTTCAAATATTAATTCATTAATTAATTTAAGAATTGAATAAATAGTAACAAACAAAAATAATAGTCCAACAGCTTATATAGAAAGAAAGACCGTTTGTTGTGTCCCATTAACTCAATGGATAGCGCGTTGGACTTCTAATTCAAAGATCGTGGGTTCGAATCCAACCTGAGATGGCCCAATTTCTGAGAATGTGTTTTCTTTTTTACTATACTATATTATATTATTAGAATAATTAAATTTAACTAATGATTAAATAGTAACAAACAAAATAAATAGTCCAACACCATATATAGAATGGAAAATTGCAAGGAAAATCACATTTTATTTTGTCACATAATATTGTGATTATGTCATTTATATTAATTGTAACTTTTAATAAAAAGTAATTGAAATAATATTTTTCTCTGTTGACCTAAGTAGGAATTGACTTAACAATTTTTTTATATATATATTACTTGTTTTCCTTTAAACCTTCCTTTTTTGCCCCTTATTTTGAGGGTGTAAACTCTTGTTATGTGCTTAGATTTAATATAACTTATGGAAGCAAACGTCAAAAAAATTTCAATTTCATCACTCACATTTATTAAATATTATTAATACAGTAAGTAAAGAGTTTATATTCATGCAAGATATTTTAATGAATTAATAATAGTATTTTTCATTTACAGTGTAAACGAACTCGGAGATTATATATCTATATTAATCTCAATGATACTGGGTTCTTTTTATTTGTAAGTGCATTTAGGTATCCGACTACGTTCGGAACCCGGATTTTGAAAAATAATATACGAGAATAATTTTTTTTAATATTTAAAGTCATCTGAATTAGAATGTAATTGTTTGAATAATGTTACTACAGTAAAAAAATTTATAAATGAAATTAAGAAGAAAGAATTACATATTTTCAAAACATTCTCCTTCTTTACGAAATGTTTCAATAATATATATAATAATATTTTCCCTGTATATAGCTAAAACTTCTCTACAGAGCCTGAACTAGGATTTTTGAAAAATTCCCATTTTTTTTTTAGAGTTATCAGAAATTATTACCGGTGTCTTTTTATTAAAATTTCTTTACTCTGAAGCATTGAAATATGAACAAATCCACTTCTAAATTACACATTTCAAAAAACCTAGTTCAGGGTTTGTTGAGAAACCTTAGCTATATGTAGGCCAAATATTATCATTCAAGAAGCATTTTTCACAAAAGGAGAATGTTTTGAAAGTATGTTATTCTTTTTTTTTTGTGTGTGCAAATAATTGCCGAAAAACTGGATTTAAATAGTTTTTTTTTGTAGTAATATTCTTAAAACAGTTATATATACATATTCTAATTCAAATCACACTAAATATATAAAAAAAATTGTATTTATACGCTTTTTCAAAATCACAGTACCGAAAGTAGTCGTATACCTAAATTGGAAATTTAATCACAAATATTTGTTGACTTAAAAAAAAATCTTGTGTTCTATTATTTAATGACAAATGATTAAATGTTGACCTAAATAAAGTATTTCCATCGTATTTACAAATCTAACTTCATTTGTTCTCAGTGAAAGCCAATATATGAAGATTAATTCAATCAATTTCAATTAAATTATAGAACAAATTGGAAAGGAAGGTTTGTTTCATAAATCCGGCAATATTTTAATTTTTGGAAACAAAGAAATGCTATTATTACATGATGAATCTTTTAAAAAGAGGCAATTTTAAAGCTGGCATTACTGCATCGTGCTACTCCAAAACTTTTAATCGTATATATATATAATTTCCGGTATGGATTTTAAATAAATTACTTGAAGACGTCCAAATATCGCTATGAATGCAGACACATTGAGATGGAAGCTGTGAAATGAAGTGAAGAAATTGAAGGGAAATAAAGCATTTAAATATTATTGTACGTATAACAATACAAATTTAATGAAAGAGTAAAAAGAAAATAAGCATGCGGATATTTTCTTATACTTATTCATAATATTTTATGTGCTCGTAACTCTTTGTTCTTTTTTAAATAGGAAAACACATAGTACTCCACCTTCATACTATGCAATAATAATGCATTACTGAAAGGAAAAATGTAATAAAAAATACACGTTTTTATCCAGATAGTACCAAGTAATCTTTTATTTTGATTGGTCTTTAAAAAACTTTTACGAATTTATTCACAAGAACAATATGTGCGTGTGTGAATGCAAAATGCATGTCTACACTATTTAGATTAGAAATGCACCTTGACTCTGTATTTTGGAAAAGAAATATATTTTATTTTGAATATTGGTGACATATTTAGTTTGTTTTTGTAGAAAAAGATTTGCTGAATAAATCTCATGTGTTTAAATTATAAATGTATCGATAAACTTTTATAGTTAAACGCTCTTTTTATAAAAACATGTAATATAAAAAAAAAAATTAAGTCAATTCCTACTTTGAATGGATGAATAGGAAGTATTTTATTAACGATTGAAAATTTGAACCCTATATATATATATATAGTCAAAATTTCTCTACTAAAGAGAGATGATATATATAAATAGGGAGAGAGTAGGACTAATAGTGGGAATTGAAGAAAGATCATGATTTGTTTGCATTGTTATAACAATGCACATCCGTTTTGGCTAGTTTGTCTGAAATGCCGGTTTTCGTCACCATTGTTTCATTGTTTTAACAGTTACATTGTTACAACAATGGAGACGAATATAAGTTGGCGTCGAAAACCATTGATTAATTTAATTTAATAAATGAATTAATATTTGAAAAAACTGTTTTAACATCAAGTGTCATCCACTATAAGTTTAAAATTTTTTATTATAGCATGATTGGATGAATAGAAAGTATTTATTAACGATTGAAAATTTGAACAAGATAAATATATATATATATAAATATATAGAGAGAGTGAGCTAATAGTAGAAATTGAAAAAATCATCAGGAAGTTACCTGTATGCATAATTTCAGAAAATGCAATACCCACACACACAAATCTGATTTTATTTGTAATTAATTTAAATGTATAATTAAATTTACTACATAATGAAAGTTACATATTTACTGGTAGACCGAACGCTTCAGGCTCTGTCTGTTACCAAGTGCGCTAATCACAGCCAATTATGCCGCATTATTTTGAACAACGAGCAAATGACGAAGTCGACACCTGAATTAGCACCCCACTCTACATTTCATCATAACGGCTTTTAAACCCGGTAAATATCAGTATTTTCAGGTCTTGGGTAGAATTTATCTTCTATTAAAAGTGTCTGGATTAAAACTACGCCGGCCATTTTAATGAATGGATAGGCGTCAAGAACGAAACCAATACTATTCATAAACCTAAAATGATTATAATGACAGCGATAATTTAATCATATTTAATGCACCATTATTTATTAACCAATTAAAATAAAAGGATTTTTAACTCTGTTTTCAAAGAAGTTTTGGTGTTAAGTGAAAAGTTTTATTTCTTAATGAAATATATGTAATGTTTATGTTATCTTTACTGTAAATGAACAAAGTATTTTAATTCTATGAATGAAGATGTGACAAACAAACAAACAAAAAGATTGCATTGTAAACAAATGGAAAATTACAAACAAAAAAAAAATTCTGAGTTGGCAAGTATGTGAAAAAACAGTGGTGACGCTTACAGATGCTCAATAGTTTGTGTTTAATCATAGATTAAGTACTATATTTTCTCTAAATATCAACAGATTAAAATAAAAATGATTTAAAATGATTAAGGCAATTTTCGCCGGAATCCTGGACCAAACACTGTGTGAGTACATTTTCATGAAGAACAACTGCACAATTTTCATGAAAATTTACGAAAACCTGTAATTCAAGCCTCTGTTTAAAATATAATATTTTACTACAAAAAATTAAATTTCAAAATATTTTTAAAAAATTAACTTTTAGTTTAAGATGTAAAAGATTCATTTAGCATAACGGTATAAGAGGAAAAATGTCAAACACGTTTTATACCAGAAAAAATGGATCAACTCTGATAAAATGAAAAATAAAACATGCTGCTTTTTCTCTATAAAAAACAAAAAGCCAAAACATAAAATGAAAGTACTTTAATAACTATTCCAAATTCAAGTACTATAACTTAACAAAACTCATTTACAAACCTTAAATAACTTTTTCGCAGCAAATCACATGAATAAATTTGAAAATTATCAAATATCTCATTAAAATCGATTCTAAAAAATGTAAAAGAACTGAGCAAATATATATGTCAGTGGCGCACACAAGGGGGGTGTCCTGGGGGTCCGGACACCCCCAAAACCCTTGAGTTTTTTTTCGATTGATGATAATCCTATATATATATATATATAACGTAAAATTTAATTAAATACTTGTAATTAACAATTTATTTTATTAATTGATGCTAATTATTAATTCAATAATTTATTTTTTACTGTTTTTTGTTAACAAAATCAGAAGAATCAATTAGTGTTGTCTGGAGGTATGATAATAGTTCGGGGACTTTCGACCATGGACTCCCCCCCTTGAAAAAATTTTGTGTGCGCTACTGATATATGTATATATATATTTATTTTGTTTCATTAAAGAGCGCAATTTGGAAACTTGGAACGAAATGCCCTACGCGAAATAGTTTTTCACTTGTTAAACAAATCCTACTTACAATCTGTGAAAATTTGATTCAATCTATCTATTGTAATTATAATGGTTTTTATGTAAGTAAATAAACAAAAATTACAAGGGGCAATAATTATGAATAAAATTTAGGCGCTTTAGTAAAGTTTTTTCCCCAATGCGGTTGCATTTTAGCAACTTAGCTTTACGGACACTTCAAATCGCCAAATGCGAGAGTCATTCCATGGTGGCACCCTCTAGCGGCGGCCTCGTTACTAAGTTTGAACGCTTGAATTAGTTTTTATTTCAAACTTTCGTCGGATGCTAAATATTACCGTGATTAAATTTTGCCGAGAGTGCCAGAGCCAAATTCATACTCAAGGGATCTTTTACATGCCACATAATCATGACAGGCGTGCCTACGGTTTTCTCCATCCAGAAAATCTATCGAATCCAGCCGGGTCGGACCCGCGAGTGAGTGAGTGAATATTAATGTCACACTGTACACGAGGGCTTTTGACGACGGACTTCGTAATTTGGAACCATGGTCAAGTGACGAGGACGACACCTGAGCTCTGACACCCCCTCTCCTAATTACCACACCACACCAATGGGAGGATGTTTGAACTTTCAACATATTTAACGTGCATCGCTCCCCTACACGGTGGGTCTTCAGTGATTCTGGGCACGAACTCATGACACACCAGTCATGTTACCTTGACCACTAGACTACTGCGGTCACGGGATCGAACCCGCATCCTCAGGCTAACGATGTGGGCACGCTACCTTTGAGCCACCGAAGCCGACACTTTTTTTACAGTAAAAAAAAATCCAGAAAGATCACGATATCAACATTCTTCACACACGCAACCTCCACTGAATAAAATTCACTGAATATATGCTCCCTCAGAAAGTGACATCCCTACTAACTGCGTACCACCTGCTCACCTTTGACCCTCAAGGAACTCGAAAGAGGGAGATAGACCACACCCCAAAGGGAGACTCGATCTTGAGACTGGCCTTGAATCCTTGGGGTCGCGCGGGCCATATGGCAGACTTCCGGCGATGTTCTGTCCTTAGCCCCTCGTCTTTAAAAAAAATGTATATAAATATAAAAAGGGTATTTGTGTGCTTCTAAGCTGCTTACTATTTGCAGGGTGCTTCGATTTCGGTGTATTTAGTTTCTGTTTCTGAATTCTGAAGCGGAAAAAAATTGCATAGGCGGTCTTCCGGGCCCCGTAATGAGGTTTTAATGATATCTGTTTGAAAAAGTTTGGCTCCAAGAGTAGTACCTCGAATTCGATGAATATTTTTTCATGGAAAGTAGGACCTGGAGAATCGGAACGGAAATGCCGTTGAAATTTCAATCCGAAAATATGTGTTTGGAAACGGAATGTTATTATTTAAAGTAATGCTTGGCTTGTTCGAAAAATACTGTATTCAAAACTGATTTGGGGTTGCATTTTCAGTTCTTTATTCGTAAAATTTTGGCAACATTTTTTTACATATTTTTTATATGTGTATAAAATGAGTTTTCGTGGAACTGTTTATAATCAGATTAGTAGGGTTTTTTTTTTTATGTAAAAGCAAATTTCTTAACCGTTTGACAATTTTGATTATTTTTTACAGCTATTAAGATATCTTTTCTGTTTCGCGTTTCCTACGTTAAAAATTTTTAATTAAAAATAAAACTAGTTGCAATATGCTTCACCGAAGATGTCAATTTTTTGTGTACAACACTTTAACACTTTATTGACGCTGACTTCTGTGCATAGGGCCTGGGTTCGAGTCTCAGAGAAAGCATGGGTGTTTTTAAATGTATAGTGTCTTAGCGGCATGGAGGGCACTGTAAATATTTGTCGAACCTTAAATCCTCTCGTGGGATTGGTGGAAGGGAAAGCGAAGGGGGGGGGGCCTGACCACTTCTATGGTGGTGTTTTTCTAAACTGGGGTGGAACTGAGCCAAAACGCACTGTCACCTGCATGGTACTCAAAGCTACGGCTAATGACAGACTTAAAAATTAGCTCCTTGCCACGATGAATTACGTAGATTTCGATCTGCCACCGTCGATTTCGTGGCAAAAGCAACAACACAATAACAGCAACAGTGATTTTAATGAATTCTAGTTCTCATTGTGATATGTATGATTGAAAAATCACTTAAAATAATAATTAACACGAAGCTTTTAATATTTTAGGCATATCGATATCATTTCTAATCACGGCTATTTCTTAGCAAGTAAAATTCAGGCTTATGTTATTACATTGTTTCTCAATAAACTTTTCAAACTTCAGTTTTTAAATAATTATTTAACCAAATATAAACATTTAAAATATTTATCAATTTTATTTATCGCTGTCGACTTTGAAATAAACAAAGTAAAATAAAAGCAATATTGAACATAATTTTTTTTAAGAAACGAGATAATTGTTTAATTATTTAGTAATTATACATTATATTGTTTAATATTTAAGTATTAACTATTTATATTTTTGTGATAAAACTATTGAATTAATAATGAAAAAATAGGTTTATCAGTCTATGGTACTTGAAGCGGAAAAACAAAAAAAAATGAACTGAAATGTAATCTTAAAAACAACCTTCAATTTTACTAAAGAATATATTCATAGTTATATTAAATAAAGAATGCTATAAAAAGAGGATAAGAACAAAAAATTCCAATTTTTATAGCAAGAAATGCATAGATAAAAATGTTCTTTTCACGGGTAAAATCTAGTCCTAGAATTATTGAAAAAGTAGAGCCAACTCACATTTTTGCAACTGCTGATTTGAAATTCAATTATAATTTAACATTGATTATAAATAATTATAGGTATCATCCTTTAATATTTCAAAATTATTTAACGAAATAAAAGCATGTATTGTCAGAAAAACTATGAAGAATTTGATTGCGATAGAAATAAATCTACACGAGTGTTAAAAACTAAAAATAATCATAATTTAAGTCGCAGGTTCATGGCACTTGGTATGGTATTTGTTATTTTATTTAAATTCGTGATATATAAGATTTGGATTAATATGATATGGTTTTCATCAATGGTTAACTATATCTAAACAACTAGCTAGTGGCAGTGAATCTCCTACTTTCCCAACTCAAAAAAAAAAAATAATAGAAATGATTTATGAACTAGAACTAAACAAACTTCTATACCCCATTTCCTTCAAAAACTAAATCAAATTATGCAGCAATCTTCAGTATTCCAAATATTATTATAGGAACCGAACAATAATCTACAACTCTTTCACCAAACAACCATTACTCTTAGCAAGACAAGGATAAATTTAATATTTTGTTAAACAAGACACACAACTATCAATACAACTCTGCAAGTGGAATACAAGACAGAATGACAAATGACAATAATCATCAAATAAAAACTCCCTTCCTAAAAATCTGTCAAGCCTCGATGGTTTCGATTTTGAAGAAAGAGAGAGAGAGAGAAAAATAACCCATCTGTATTAAAAATCCAGTAAATTCGTCTGTCGGAACCAATATTTGTCCACTTTTTTCCCCATCTAAGTGGCTCAACAAAAGAAAACGACCAACTGACAGACAGAATTCTTGCAATGTCACCAATGATCTTGGCGTAGAGAACAACATTGGTTTGTTGTGTTTATCTTCCTCCCCATCCCCCTCTATTCTCTCTCATTGAAAACAAGAAGGATGGAGAGACAGAGAGAGAACTGGAGCCCTTATGAAAAAGCAGAACTCGTGTGGTTGCCTAGCAACAGGAGGATGGCCATTCATCCACATCTCTAGAATATTACCTTCCGGACAGTAAGGTTTTAAATGGAATATGCACGTGGGATTTAAATTCTCTCTCCACCCCCTGGAGCGTAGATGGGGGAGGAAGGGTTTTGATAAAAGCCTTGTTTACCGTCCATTGTCTGACAAATGGGGGGAACGGTCAAGTTTGGAATCCCTCAGGGTCTAGAAAGAGGGGATTTTCATCTGCAAAATTATGTTAAATTCTTTTTTTTTCATCCTGTAAAATATGGATTTATGGCGTGTGACGTTGTTCACTAGAGATGATATTAAAAATATCAATCAATTCGTATGCTATCCTTGTTTTCACACTTATTCTTTAAAAAAATATAGCTTTAGTTCTAAAGCTTTGTTGTCTAGAACGCTGACTGGACTGAAGAGAATATGCTCCCACGAGGATAAAAGTGCCCGCCGATAATTTTAATGAATATTATTTTAAGAATCTTGATTCTAAATTTTTAGAGAGATTAAAATGTAATACATATCTGAAAACTCGGTAGGATCCAAAAGCTCTGGGATTTGGCATAGAATTATTTATCTTGTACAGTTTAAAATACCAATGCACAACTATCTTTAAAATAATCCTCTTGTGTGACAATGTACTTTTTATAGGGCTCGTACTACCTTTGAAGAATTGCTAAAAACCAGCGGTGCACACAAGGGGGGGGGGGGAGTCCCGGGTCCGGCCCCTCAAAGCCCATGATTTTTTTCAATGGATTATAATCCTATGTATATAGTACTCAAAATGTAATTTAGTATTTGTTATTAATAATTTATTTTATTAATTATTACTAATTATTTATTCAATAATTAATTTTGTACTGTTTTTTTGTTCCCGAAAATCGACAAAATCAAAGGAATATGTCGGGCGGTGTATTGGAGCATGATACGAGAATGGACTCCCCCCCCCCCATGAAAAATTCTCGTCTGTGCCACTGCTAGAAACAGTGTAAACATTAATCCCTTAGATTTTGTTTCATTAACGGAACACTTGGCACTAAAGTAATGAAATGTGGACGTCTTTTAGTTTCAGTTTCGGCGAGAAACCGTGTGATCATTTGGGACCGATTTGTAAGTGAGATGTCATACGGGAATTACCATTGTCCACTTTGCCGCTTCGGAGACCTTTGCAAACAACACATGTATTCTCTTAATTATATAAAATATCTAGATTATGCTCACATTGAAGTAGCTAGTCAGTGTCTTGTATCAAATACTACTTTGGGGGCCCGCTTTGGGTCCCCTTATGATTCTTTTCTCATGCATTTTAGGGACCTTGTATTATTGATACAACGGTTGCTTAGCCTCCAAATTATGCTCCACTTTTCTACCCTGAGGAATGAAACATAATTTTCCTTAATTCATAAAGTTGCAGAGCACTCGTCATTTGCGATGTATAATTGTCTCTCTTAAAAAGCTGATCCCAATCGTCTTTGGAGTAGAGGGATTATATTTTTAAAAGAACAAAGACAAAAGCACCAAGACAATCTTTACGCCAAAAATCAAAAATCCGTTGGCCTATGGAAGGGTTTTGATGATTCGAACCCCATCCCTATTGCCGCTCTTTACCTTTAACCTTATAACATCGCAGACACCGTACATCTTGTTTCTTAAGCATCTGTAGATGTTCTCCCCTAACACTGAAAAAATTTAATGTTATAACGTTTGCCTCTCAAATTCCCTGTTTCTCATGTCGCTGAATCAAGATGACAAATTTCAGAACAAAATATCTTCGCTCGCTGTTCGATCAGGTAATATGGGTGAAACCATCTTGAGTAGAGGATAGAGTGGAGGATAGTGGAATACATTTCAAATGATACAACGCATCCTGCATACTTTTGTAGTCATGGTGACCGCAGTCACCGCACTTTTATATATATGTGTATCAACATATATATATACGCCTTGCAGCGCCCTTGACAACTGGGGTAAAAAGGAATTCACTCTTGTGCCAGCTATGCGCGTATACAACTGCCATTGCAATTTTTGACTTGGGGAGAAACAGTCGCCACATTAAAGAAAGAAAGTCTTTTGTTACTGAAAGGTTTTCTGAACCATACTTTAAGGTTAATTTTCCAGACAATACTGCAATTCACATACATCCCCTTTTGTATTACCTAGAACAGAGGTGGGCAAATAGCAGTTCGCAAAGAGTTTTTGTTGTTGTTGTTTTGCCCAGTCAGTCAGAAAACCAAATATGAAGCGAAATGTTTTCTGTACTTGGAGTCGACATCAATTTGTGAGCAAAATTTTTCTTTTCATGAAGATCAACTGGAGTAAATATAGATGCAAGTTGTCTGACATTAACTTGGAAATTTCAAAAAGCAATCCGACTCCTGATTTTAAAAAAATTGTAGAAAAGTGTGATAAGAAGGTACATTTGTCTCTCAAACATAGTCTAAAATTGCATGCTTGCAGCTGTAAACATGAAAGCGCAATAATTAGATTGAATAAAATTGTCACTATTTTATTTAACTTATATTGATAGATTTTTGTATGGTACAATTTATACCTTTTCTGAGACGTAAAGTTAACTAATGATTGTGATGCTTTTGAAAAAATGTACCCCTCCAATATTCTTTGCTTCTTCCACTGTGAGGCGCTCGAGCCTAAGCAATTGCCCCCCTCCTGCGGCCTAGGATGTAAATGCCTAGATCAGGGGCGGACAATTTTTTTGGGAAGAGTGCCACTATTTGATAAAAAAAAATAATTAAACGTGCCACTTCCAACTTTTTCAAAAAACAAATGTAGAAAAGTATAAAAAATGTTACTTACAATGCTTATAATGAGATTTTTACGCAAATAGCACATTTTTTAATGCTAGTCTATGTAGTCGAAATTTAAAAATATTATAACGAATAAGACGAAAGTACAAACTTAGGATTTTATTTTAATAAGCTTTAACATGTTCAATCAATCAGGTTAAGGAAAAAATAAAAACGAGTAACTTGAATCATTTAATTCAAAATAATTACTAAACGCTCAGTATTTACTTAATGTGGCTTTGGTTATAGGTACACATCAGCTAGTTTTGTTGAGTGATATTTATTTTATTGCGTTCATAGCAGAAAACATTTATTCACAAACATACAAGGGGTGATCAAATGAAAAGGTACGAAACGACATAAAAATGAAACAGTTAAATATTTGCATATTCCGCCAAGGGAGAATGTAGCGAGACATCTCGGGATGCCATTGGAGACTCTGACTGGGATCGGATCATGCGCGGGTGCCCGCATGCGCAGGAGAGAGCAAAGGCTCTTATAAAAAAGCGGCGTCCAAATGATGCGAGCACAGAAAAAGCATTAACTCCGATGTGTACTGTGAGACACTCCGACGCTTACGCAGGTCCATCAAGAACAAAAGACCAGGGCTGCTCACGGAGGGTGTGGTTCTGCTCCATGATAACGCGCGTCCACACGTCTCCAGAGTCACACAAATGGAACTGGACAAGTTCCAATGGGAGACGTTGGACCATCCGTCCTACAGTCCGGACATGTCACCCTGCAATTTCCATGTGTTTGGTCCACTGAAGAAACACCTGAAAGGAAAGCGCTTCAACTCGGACGACGTACTCAAGGACACTGTGAAGGACTGGGTCTCGTCACAGCCACAGGAATTCTGGGAACAAGGAATCCTGCAGCTTGTTCATCAGTGGGATCGTTGTGCTCAGGCCTATGGTGTATATTGTGAATAAAGTCTATATTTGTACCCACCGTGTCGTTTCGTACCTTTTCATTTGATCACCCCTTGTATTTTGATCCAAATTTTGAGGGTTTTTTTTTTGTCTGAGATAAACCTACTTCAATAAAATTGTGAAAAATGGTAATTAATTTCTGAACTGGCTAGAATGAAAATCGTTGCTATAAGAAAATCTTTCTGGCAAAGCCCATGGGAAATAGACCTCGGGGCAGACCCCCGTAAAATGAATTGACGGTGTCAAAAAAGACCTAAAAATTTTAAAGGTCAAAAACTGGAAAACAGTTGCCAAAAGTAGAGATGCCTGGAAAAGGTCAGGGCCCACTCAGGGCTGTCGAGCCAATGAAGAAAAAGAAGGTTATTCATTATTTTTCCAGACATTTTAAAATTTTTCAGTAAATCTTCGCGTGCTACTGTTACAAGTCCACTGTGGCATGCGTGTCGCGGGTCGGCCACATCTGGCCTAGATTGTACGAAATTTCCAGTAAACCCTATTTTTGCATGTAATTTTTATATAATCCTAAGCCAGTAGCACACAAAAAAAATTTTCAAGGAGGGGGGGGGGGGTCCATGGTTGAAAGTCCCCTAACTTGTATCATACCTCAAGACAACATCAATTGATTCTTCTGATTTTGTTAACAAAAAACAGCAAAAAATAAATTATTGAATTAATAATTAGCATTAATTAATAAAATAAATTGTACTTAATTAAATTTTACGTTATATATATACAGGTTAATCATCAATCAATAAAAAAATCAAGGGCTTTGGGGGGGGGGGGTCCGACCCCCAGGACACCTCCCTTGTGTGCGCCACTGTTCTGAGCCAACATAATAGGAAGAGAACTCGGTTCAAAATAACTATAATCGCAATGCCAACAAACTGGGCATAGCCGATTTTCTTTTAAAGTTAACTACAAAAAGAATGATTAACAGATGAACGATTGCTGAAGACAATGCCCTTTCTTTATGTTTTTTTTTTCTTCTAATGACCTATTCACTTTCAAATGACTCGAAAAGTGTTTTTAAGATTACTGGACCAGTGATTTAATACCTCTCAAGACTCTAATAACAGATGAGTCATCAGAAATTAAAGAAAATAGCTTCGTGCAAGTTACAATCGAACTTGAAAGTCTACCAAGATAAATGATTCATGGTAGAACCGATAACGAAAAGCCAAATCGTGAAGTAAACTTTTGATCCATTTAAGCATCATCGAATAATATTTCCCTCATGTAAGAAAACAATGAAAACCACAGTTTTCGCGACCACCTGGCTGGAATTTGCTTTGCGAAAAAGACATAATGGCATTACACAATTGTAACCAATTTTCTTACTTATTTTTTTAGAGATAGGTTTGTGAAAGTTTTGTTCAGAAACTATTAAACAAGAAAAATATTTATTGATATTTTAGAAGAAAAATAAAAAATAGATAAGACCCATACCATACCTTTGATTGTTAAGATCAGTATCTCTCTGAGAAATATATTTTAACTTAACTCAGTGGCGCAACAGCCCATGAGGGTCAAGGCCTACTGTGCCCATATCAGTATACGTGACCATGGACCCTGAGGTGCATCAGCAGATGTTCGGATCAGGTGATCATTTTGACACGAAACTCCCAATGTTAAGTTCCCAAGATAGCTTGATACTCATTTATCGACCCACTGAAGGGATGAAAGGTTGAGTCGACCTTGCCCAGCCCTAGGTGTGAGCCTCGGATCTGAGGTGTGGAAGCGCGATGCACTACCACTCAGCCAATGGGCTTGAGAAATGTACTTTAGCTTCAAGAAATATATGATGGTTAATATTGCATAAGAAAACAACTATTAAATCTCTTCTGCTTTTTAAGCCAGCGGTCACCAAACTTTTTTTGTTCGAACATTTCGTAAAAATACTAAACAAATTCTCCACTCCATATAAATTTATTTATTTTTAAAAACAATATGCATACCGTAAAATCCGGCGTATAACTCGCACCCCTTTTTTTTACGAAGGAATCTGAAATGTAGTGTGCAATGCTTTTAGGTTTTGAAATCATTTATGCGAGTTATTATCTCTAAACTTTGGGGGGGGGGGAATATTTCTCACGCTTCCATATCATAGATCCGGGGTTCAAACCTCGGGCTGGGCAATTTGGACTCAGCCTTTCATCCCTTCAGTGGGTCGATAAAGGAATACAAAGCTTGATTGGAAACAAACAATAAAGGTTTCGCGTCTGACTGACTACCTGACTGGAACATCTGCTCATGCACCTCAGCGCCCAAGGTCACGAAAACTGAGATAGGCAGAGAATTTCCTGACACTCCAATTGGCTGTTGCGCCGCTGAGTTTAGCTTAGTATATTTCTAGAGCTACACAACCCTTTTTGTTTATCAAGTACCGTAAAATCTGGCGTATAACGCTCACTCTGAACACGAAAAATTAGATCGAAATTTACGGGTGCGCCTTATACGCCGGGTATAAAAATGATTGCCTTAAAAATAAAAGAAAGAAGCATAAAAAATAGACTTTATTTTGATCTCAATACTGTTTAATAAAAAGACAAGTTTATTTAAAAGAAGTTTCTAAAGAAAAATTTTATTTCTAGAAATATACGCTTCTTTCAAAAGTCTGGGTTAATACCTCAAATAAATGACTTCAAAACATAATAGCATTGCACACATACATTTCAGGTTTCTTCGTAAAAAGAGAGGAGCGTGTTATACGGCGAATATACCTAGAAATTAAAAATTGTAGCTTGTAAGTATAGGTGCGCGTTATACGCCGGATTTTACGGTATATCATTTCTTTTAAATGAACAGTATTTCAATCTATGTAGAAGTCTAATTTATTATGCTCATCTCTCTTTTTTGATTTTTGAAGCTACAATTTTTATATACCCGGCGTATAACGAACACCCTTAACTTTAGGTCTTATTATTTGTGTTAAAAATGTGCGTTAGACGCCGTTTTTACGGTATATTTAAATGAAATTAAAAATTTACTCTTTTTACAATTATTAGTTAATGTGAACAATGAATGAATGTGAACGCACTTGAAGACTCAGAGGCTTCTTCCAATGTAGCTCAAAGGCCCCATTGTGAAAGCGGAGGGCCGCACCTTCTTAAAATGATTGCATTCAGAAGCTAACTTTGCATCTCAGAAAAGGCATAAATTGTACCATAACATTCAATAAATGTAAGTTTCTCCATCTGTGCAAGGTGTCAAGATCACCAGGCTTCCCCGGAGCACATAATGTGCTATATGGATCTCACAAGCAAAGATATAAACACGAATCCCCTTCTTGTGCTGGACTTTTTGAGAGTCAACGATTTAATTGATCTTGTCTGACTTCGTCAGACCCTGGAGGATTGGCAACAACAACAAGTTTAATAAAATAAGGGCAGTTTTATTGAATTTATTTACCGTACTAGTTTCACACCTATAATACTTTTAATTTTGGAATCAGTTTAATGTAACAAATGTACCCTATCCCTATAACACTTTTGAAATTAGGAGTGAAATTGCTTGATGAAATTCTCATCACAGCGTGCAAGTTAAAGTCAGCCAAATTGCATTTGTATTTACTCTTGCTGATCTTCATACACACACAAGAAAAGCTTAGCTCACAAATATATTTTAACCCAAATATAGAGAACACTTTCTGTCTATTTGGTTTCCTGATTGCCTTGGCGAGCAGACCGCTGTTTGCCTTCCTCTGACCTAGTACTCATACAAAAGTACCTCATTATACAAAAGTTTTATTTAATTGAAATCCTGTGCATCACAAAATCTACGAATACATCTAAAAACCAATGAATCGTGCTTCACCGTATAATCTTCGACGAAGACTAACATGGCTTGAGCTTTTAAAATAATAACAGGGACCCAATTTAGATTACGTTGACCCAACCCGGTACGATCCCACGAAGAACCTGACTGGGCCGGTCTATTACGCCGATAACACAGATCACTGAGCTCTACCTTTCAAATCGATATTCATTTTGACCTCCCATCTGAACACTGAAAGACCTCTAACAGAAAGGAGAAGAAATCCCCTTTTGTAAATCCCAGGAAAAAAAGGACTTTCCCGTGCGACAATGGGGAAGCTTCAAGGTGGGTTTGCACAAGCCAGGTGCATGGGGAAAACTTTTTTTCGGTACACTTGTGGCGGCTTTTGAGTCCCTCTTTTCAATGAGCGATTTAACCTGTCATTTCCATGGGCATCAACTTGTACCCCAATCGTATTGGTGCAGTGGCCATGATGCGAATTTTTCTTTACCCTTCTGGGACCTTTGGGGGATGTTTGGTAAAGGGCACTACAAAGGCGCGGTGTCGGTTCAATTGGTGAATTGGTTCAGTGAAAATGTAAATCGATACAAAAAAATTTTTTTGCTACTCTATTTTTCTGAAGTATACTATATGGAAGTACATAAACAAGAACTGGAAGAACGAAACAAGTGGAAAGTGTTCTTTGAAATGTTATATTATAAGTATCTAAAAGGCTTTAAAATCTCTCTTGTGGAGAAATTTTGATTATATATATATACTAGCTGTTACCCGCCCGCTTCGCTGGGTATTTCATGATGTTTTATAAATTTTTACTGCTTATATATATGTATAAATTATTGATATCGAAGCATTAAGAATTCGATTGTATTGAAAATATACTTATACCTTTAACTGTCGCAAAAAAAAAGGGCAGAACTCATCTAATTTGTATTTTCTAAAAATCTCTAAAATTGAAGTATAGAATGATGTTTGCTCTTTCGTAACCCCAAAAACCAAGTGGATTCCCGCAAAACCAATTTTTGGTGGATCTCTACTCCGTAAATTGAACATGCAAGCCAAATTTCAAGTCTAAATCTAACAGAAAAAAAGAAGTTTTACTATCAATATCCACGTAATCCCGTTGAGAGCCGTTTTCCAAAATAACCGCTCTTAGAGGATTTCAATTCAACACAAAAAAAAATCCAAACCAAGTTTCATTATTATAGTCCTTGTAGCTCGAAAAAAGTAATTTTTTTTTGTCAATACGTCCCAGTAACCCCCAGCACCCCCCCTAAGAACTTGATTTGCTTAAAATACATTCTTAGTGGATCTCTATTCAACAAAAGAAACATGCTTAACAAATTTCAAGTATATGGGTCTAACAATTAAAAACATTAATTTTTTTCTGTAACTCCTCTTGACCCCTCGCAAACATCCTTAGGGGTCAATTTTCGTTTCACTCTTTGTTAGAGGAACTCTATTCCATGAAAGGAACATGCCTACCAATTTTCAAGCAGGATGATCAAATAGTTTAAAAATGGAAATGTTTATCGATTACGCCTCTTAAACTCCCGGAATTAAACTTGGTAGTTGATATTCGCAAAACCCATTTTGTAGCGGTTCTCTACTTTACGAAAGGAATCTGCTTATCAAATTTCAAGACTGTACATCTAACAGTTTAAAAATGGGGATAATTGTCTATAACGCCACTTGAGCCCCCGCAACGCCACTTCTGGGTCTGTTTTCACAAAACCCATTTTGTAGGGGAATTGCACTCTATGAAAGGAATCTGCTTAGCAAAATTTGAAGACTGTGCGTCCAATTAATTAAAAATGCAAAAAAATTATCAATAACGCCCCTTGAAACCCGCAACGCCACCTAGGGGTCAATTTTCACAAAACATATTTTGTAGTGTATTTCTATCCTATGAGAGGAATCTGCTTACCAAATTTCAAGACTGTGAGTCTAATGGTTTAAAAATAGAAATAATTATTTATATCTGCCCTTAACCCCCTGCAACACCCCTTGGGGGTCAATTTTCTCCAAACCCGTTTTGTAGCGGATATTTACTCCATGAAGAAACATTTCTACCAATTTACAAGCAGCTAGGTCAAGTAGTTTAAAACGAAAATATTTATCTATTACGCCACTTATACCCCGCAACGCCACTTAGAAGTCTGTTTTCACAAAACCTTCTTATAGCTGACTCTATTAAATAAATCTATTTATCAAATATAAAGACTGTGCGTCTAATAGTTTAAAAATGGAAATAATTATCTGTAACGCCCCTTAAGTCCCGCAACGCCACTTGGGGCAATTTTCACGAAACCCATTTTGTAGCGTATCTCTACCCTATGAGAGGAATCTGCTTACTAAGTTTCAAGACTGTACGTCTAATAACTTAAAAATCGGAATTTATAACGCCCCTTAAACCACCACCCCCGCAACACCCCTTGGGGGTCAATTTCCCCAAAATGTTTTGTAGCGGATATTTACTCCATGAAAGAAACATTCCTACAATTTTCAAGCAGGTAGGTCAAGTAGTTTAAAAACGAATATATTTATTTATTACGCCACTTAATCCCCTGCAACGCCACTTAGAGGACTGTTTTCACAAAACTTTCTTATAGCTGATCTCTACTCTATGAAAGAAATCTATTTATCAAATATAAAGACTGTGCGTCTAATAGTTTAAAAATGGAAATAATTATCTGTAACGCCCTTAAGTCCCGCAACGCCACTTGGGGCAATTTTCACGAAACCCATTTTGTAGCGTATCTCTACCTATGAGAGGAATCTGCTTACTAAGTTTCAAGACTGTACGTCTAATAACTTAAAAATCGGAATTTATAACGCCCCTTAAACCACCACCCCCGCAACACCCCTTGGGGGTCAATTTCCCCAAATATGTTTTGTAGCGGATATTTTACTCCATGAAAGAAACATTCCTACCAATTTTCAAGCAGGTAGGTCAAGTAGTTTAAAAACGAATATATTTATTTATTACGCCACTTAATCCCCTGCAACGCCACTTAGAGGACTGTTTTCACAAAACTTTCTTATAGCTGATCTCTACTCTATGAAAGAAATCTATTTATCAAATATAAAGACTGCGTCTAATAGTTTAAAAATGGAAATAATTATCTATAACGCCCCTTAAGTCCGCAACGCCACTTGGGGCAATTTACACGAAACCCATTTTGTAGCGTATCTCTACCCTATGAATAGGAATCTGCTTACTAAGTTTCAAGACCGTACGTCTAGTAACTTAAAAATCGGAATTTATAACGCCCCTTAAACCCTCCGCCCCCGCAACACCCCTTGTGGGTCAATTTTCCCAAAACCCATTTTGTAGCGGATATTTACTCCAGGAAAGCAACTTACCTACTAATTTTCAAGCAGGTAGGTGAAGTAGTTTAAAAACGGATATATTTATCTATTACGCCTCTTAATCCCCCACAACGCCACTTAGAAGTCTGTTTTCACAAAACCTGTTTTGTAACTGATCATTATTCTACGAAAGGAATCTATTTATCAAATTTAAAGACAGTGCGTCAAATAGTTTAAAAATTGAAATAATTATCTATAACGCCCCCTAAGCCTCTGCAACGCCACTTGGGGGTCGATTTTCACCAAACTCATTTTGTAGCGGATCTGTACTCTCTGAAAGGAATCTGCTTACCCAATTTCAAGATTGTACATCAAGTAGTTTGAACATGGAAGCAATTATTTATATCGCCCCTTAACCCCCGTAACGCCCCTTGCGTTTCGAATTTCGGAAAATCCGTTCTTAGCTGACGTCTACTCTATGAAAGGAATATGTGTACCAAATTTCAAGTCTGTAGGTTGAATAGTTCCGGAGATATCGTGATTAGTCAGTCAGTCAGTCAGTCAGTCAGTGAGTGAGTCGCTTTTCTCCTTTATATATATAGATTATCAAAAAGCATTCTTTCGTGTGATTGACATCAGCATTTGAATAAATATGTTTGCACAAAAAAAAAAATTGTAGAGAAAAAAAATTTACACATCTCAGAAGCAAATTAGTAAAAATTGCTTCTGAACAAATTACCATAGTGATAAATATAAAAAAAAAACGGTAGACCAAAATCTTCTGGAATTCTAGGACTAACGGAACCTCATTTTCCTAGTATTGTTCCATCAAATTACCAAAAAGAGAATCCCCCACGAGATGTTGCGCTGTATGTTAAATTAAAAAGGATAGCAAAGGGAAAATGAAAAAAAAAAAGTCGCAATAGCAATGTTGGGCTATGTGTGCTTGCTTCCAAAATATATGCGACAAAAGAAAATTTGGAATAATTTTTTATAATAAATATTATTATTATTTCTGTTGAAAAAGTATAAGTATTTTTTCTGAGAAAAATACGTTTTTTTTTTTCTTTCCGAAAGAGCTATACAAAAAAGAAAGAAAAAAAATAGTAAACATCGCTGTATACGTGCAAGATTACAATGCCGGTTCCTATTTGCAATGGAATCAAAATCCAAAATTAAAATAAAAAGTTTGATTGATATTTTATATTTGCCGAAACAAGGTTCTAAAATGTGTTTTTCTTAAATAAATAAATTAGGGGGAGGGGTTAAATAATAAGTGTGTTTTAAGGGTTAATAGGCATTACTTTTAAAATCAAACTGTATTAGATATGTGAGAAAGGGATAGAGAAATATTACCTTAGAATATCACAAAGTGTCAATGAATGTTAATCCAACGATAAGTGCAAATTCTTTAGTTGTTAATACTATAACAGTAAAATTTACTGGGGAAAAGGTCATGAGCAAACCTGCTTGAAGATAGTATTGCATCTTTCGAGAAACTGCGTCTAGCAGTGGCGTACACGAACTACTTTCATGGGAGGAATTAAGCACCGAGACTTAAGCTCTATGTTGAAAATTTAAATTCTGTTAATGTATGGGAGGGTTTGAAACCCCAAATCCCACCTATGTGTACGCTTTTGGCGTCTAGGCTTCATTTGAAAATAAATGCAGCATAGAATGTCCATGCAGTTTATGCACTTAGCATTAGGGTTTGGTCAGGTAAACCGCTCTATATGAATAAATATGTTTGATATATTGATCAAGAAGAGTGAAGCACGTGTTAAAGCTTCAGTGATCTTCAAAACAGGGTACGCGTACCTCCGGCGGCAGTTCGCAGTGATACTTGGGGTGCGCCAAAAAGTAGGCTGATTATTATATGGAATACTTCTTTTAATATTTTCGTTTTTTAGGGTGTGCAATCGAAAAAGTTTGGGGGCCACTGATTTGTAAAACCTAATACCCCACAGTAATGATAACGTTTGAAAAATTTTTAAGCCTCTCTCATTTGAGAGTGGAAAATCACAATTGTTTATTTTTATAAACTTATTTATTTTTCTGAATGCAACATTGTTAGTCTTACATTATGATATAGTTTCCCATTCTCTTTCTCTGTGATACACAACACACAAACGTATGACGCTACCATAAAAATATTCTGGACAAGATTGTGTGACTTAATTAAAAGTTATGTGCATGGTTTATTTTGCAGTTGAGCCGGTTGGAAGAAAATGTACTACCGTGCCATCTATCATCGAGCAGAGAAACTACGTCTCTGTTGTGGTGAAATATTTTACCGCGACTTACTGTGACTTTTAAGTCGTTGTGAAATAACATTTTACTGTCCCTTTTTTTGTAAAAAAAAAAAATAATAAACAATTAATTCTTTAGAAATGTGATTTTTAGAGTGAGATAAGAACTGTCGATTGTGGTTTAGAACAAGGAGATTCGCGCGCGCGCGTTGCCAATGCTGCTTGGGTAATTTTAACTTACCACTATTTCCACGAATTATTCTTTCAAATGAACTTTTATTTGTGTTACTACTTTCATACCATTCTACTATTACGTAGCGATGCTTTTTTGTTTACTTGGGGGGGAAATGTAATTGATGAATTTTTTTAAACGTCATACTGTAGTGGCGAATGAATACAAAATAGTATGTCATACCGGGCAATTAAGCAGTATTTTCTGACAATACTTAACCTAATAACCGCTTTGAATGTGGTAATGAAGAAGGGAATTCAATAGAGTACTATCGAATGAAGTATCACAGTGAGTGGATGTGGTCGAGTTTGTGTAACACTTCTAGATTTTGAACAAAGAGCCTTATTCATCCATCCGGGAATATGTGTTTATTAACAGTTAAAGCTCTTATTTTTTGTGGCTGAAATTGGGAACAATCTTTCAAATCCGTTTCGAGCTTCTTTTTTTTTAAATTCTTTAATAAGATGTTCACCCGATAACACTTGTTTAAAAATTTCATGAATAATAACACATTATTGCATTTAATGTATAAGAAAATTCCAAGAGAATTTTTTGTGTAATAAATATTAGTGTACGATTGTTTATCTTTAGGGGAAAGTTTAATTGTGACATGTGGTATTTAAGGCGACAGATCAAAACCGGAACAAAAGTTCATCTTTAAATTGCAGTTCATAAAGTGATATTTTATCATGAAAACTGATGACATCTTGTGTTATTTTTTTCAGCTAAATTTAAAGGGATCCATGATCCTGTATCCCGTAGTATAGGGGTAGCAAATAACTATAAACACAATTTTTTTTTTTTTTTTTTTTTTGTGGCCTGTTAAGGCAGTCAGAAAAACAATATCGAGAAAATTTTCATATAAATTTCTGTCATATCTTTGTGAACAAAGTTTTTCTTGCTTGAAGATCAACTAGAATAAACATAAATACAATGGACCAAATTCGTGTGACATCATAGTCACACGATAATGACAGCCACGTGTTTCTAGCCAATCAGTTCAATTCATGCTCTTCATTGTTGCTAACTTATGCTCTTTACAGAAACTTTCTCTTAAAAATTACATATTTGTCAACAATAACGCAAATAGGTATATACAAAATGCATTTTATTTTAAAAATATATGCATAGGATAAGACTTTTTTTAGTTTCAAAATCCTTTTGAAGAAATTTTTTTTATAACATTTGAATATCTTTACCCAACTATATGAAGTTTGAAATTTTATTTAAGTTTTACAAATAGAACAACAAGTACTATCAGTAAAATGTCTTTTTTGAATTCAACGAAGAACACACTTGTTTATCTTTATCATGTGACCGTCATGAATTGAGCCCATTGGGTTGGCTGCAGTGCAGCTGATTAATTTGCAGGCTGTGATGAGAATTCCACGAGTAATCTCACTCCTGATTTAAAAAAAAAATGTAGAAAAGTGTGATAGTGTAGATTTTTCTCATTAACGATTCTAAAATGAAATGCGCTTACAGCTACAGATGATATGCCCGGGAAATAAATTGAATAAAACTACCATTATTTTATTTAACTTATAAATATTTATTTTTTGGTACAATTCATATACTTTTTCTGAGATGCAATGTTAACTAATAAATGTGGAAGCGGAATGAATGTCCTCGAGCCAAAACAATTGCCTACTCCTGCCTTCAGTGGCGTAACGTATACCCCGCATCGCGGGGTGGGGGATACTAGAGAACCCAAATCCTGACTGATGCCAAGTACGGCTTGTGGCCCCAAACCTGACTTTGCAGGGGGCCCAAGTATTTTTCGTTACGCCATTGCCTGCCTTAATAGGTTCATTGTTTTTATTTTGCTTGAAAACGTTTGGAATGAATGGGGAACATATGTTCTTATAAAAAGTAAAATTCATATGTATATAAAATTGTTTTTAAAAGATATTTAGTAATCACAATTTATTAAGCATTTTTTTATTATTTTTATTTTTTTTAAAAAATATTTTATAACATAGTATTGGAAAGCATGCTCGTGCTTGGAAAACATTAAAAAAATTGTTCGACTAACCCAATGCATTTTATAAGTAACAATTTGTACCGAAAAATAAAACTTTTGACACAGTGTTATATGATTAATTTAACTCTCCTTGCCATATCCAGAAAGCGAAAAACGGATACTTTCTTTTTTTTTTTGCGTGTTGGAAAAGGTTGGGTAAATATCGCCGTTGGGTGCATTGTAAGGTGTGCGGCGATTCGTCATATGTCAGCCGCTTCCGGCTAACGCTTCCGTTCGTCGTCTTTTGTTTCCCAAAGATGGGCAATAAAAAAAAGTGTTTTCATTAAGGATGTGTGGGCGGATGATGGCCGTTTAAAAGGCGATGGAATGCGGCGTTCGATTGTATGGCTCGAACATGTGATCAAAGGCGAAAGCCGACGTAAGTCTTTTTTTTCCCCCTCCCTATATCAGTGAATTTGTTGCCTTTTTATATATTGCTTTAAAATACCTTGGAAGACATAGTTTAATAATTATCCCTAAAACTTTGTTTCTCCATTCTTTTTTGTTTTGAATTAATAAGAGTCAACAATGGCGATCTATTTTCATGGTAGGGGCTTATATTTTTAAATATACGTGGACGAAGCGCTGGGACGTTATCTTTATGCTAAAAATTAAATTCTTTATGTATTGGGGGATTTTGAACTCCCCAATCCCACCCTTGTGAATGCCACTGGTTCTTAGATATTTAGTTGCATTATTCGTGAATTCCTTATTCTTGTACTGTATTGAAATACATTGTTGTTTCTGTTGGTAAAAGATGTTATGGATTAACATAGCAAAAAAAAGGAATATATTTATTTTATTCCATCTTCAAGCTGTTTTGTTGAAAAATTCTATGTAGGTAGTGATATAGTCGCGATCATTGTATTCAGTGGCTTGCACAAGGGCGGAGTTTAGGGGCCCATCCCCTCCCCGTAAACCAACAAGTTTCCAATTTTTACCATACCCCTCGATTCTATCGTCT
Organism: Trichonephila clavata; assembly: GCA_019973975.1. Taxonomy (NCBI): domain Eukaryota; kingdom Metazoa; phylum Arthropoda; class Arachnida; order Araneae; family Nephilidae; genus Trichonephila; species Trichonephila clavata. The sequence continues at coordinate 165,365 of BMAO01005957.1, forward strand.
ACGTGTTTTTTTTAATGCAGCCCCCCCCCCTCCCACTGGAGAGGTCTGTGTACGCTACTGAACGTATTTACAGGTTCAAATCTCAGTATTTCACAAAAATCAAACTTGAGGATTATTGCACACATCAAGTATAATAATTCTTAATTGTGAAAATTTAGAGGTTGAAATACCGGTGCAAGTGTTAACGTGGCTAGGCATAGGGAACCTATGAGAAGAACCTCTTAAGCCTCATTCCTTGGTAATTGAAAATAAGGAATTGTTTTGTAGTTCAAGCATGATGTTACTTATTTGGATCATCGAATTTCATTTTTGAATTCTGAACTGTTTTATGCGTGCATTGCTTTGTTACCAAGGCAGTATTCTAATGAGATGTGTTTTTTGTTTTCCAGATCCTTGTAGCTGTCGGTCATGAGGAACGTAAAGATCTCCGTGTTGGTTTGTGTGGTGTTTCTGACGTGCCTGTGCAACGCTGTCACAACTATCCCTTATCCACCCACAATGACAAAGCAGCCGCCGCACGAACAGCTCTTCCAAGTCTCTCCCACTCAAGAAGAGCAGGACAAGCCCTTCATCTTGGAATGTGAAGCGAGAGGCAACCCAGAACCAGAGTAGGTTTATTACCCTTTTCTTAACCAGATCGTTAATTAGGGTCAACTTTGGCCGCTTAGCAGATTTTTTTTCTTACTCTTTTGCTCATTATTCACACTTATCTTGATTTTTTATTTTTCTCCCCGTCTTAACCATCGTTAAATATTTGGGTTTTTAAAAAAAATAATAATAAAAAAAAAAGAAGGGGGCAGGGAAGAAGTATTCTAGCTTACATGTCTTCAACTGCATTGAACATCTGAGCAGGCATCCCCTTTTCTAACTCAGGGCCAACCAGTGGACATTGAGCCTCTGTAGTTTCGCGTGCATCAGTCTTTCTACTCAGCAGGTTTTCAGGGGCACCTGGACTCGAACCCGCGACACTCCGGCCACTAGCTTGTGATCATAGCCACTGCTCTGCCGCGGCCATGGTCTTTTGTCGGTTTGTAGGGGAAGAATGTATTGTATGAATGGTAGCCTCCATTTCTTTACTTATAGAATTGTCTGCTGCGAAGCAGGTCACTATTGCTATGGCGCATCGCGGTCAAGTTCGCTGTTAAGGCCAGATCACACCTGTTAAAGGCTGCGTTGGGACAACATTGGGATGCTCGTAGATGTGAGCTTTGATAGGTCACATAAGGTAAGAGGTTCCGAGTGAATCTGGAAATCCATTGGTGAGAGAGACTGTGGAGTGTGCTGGGGCGTCAGATAGTGTCGAGGCATGTAGAAGTGTCTCTCTAGCGTCTGTGAAGCTCCTTAGCGTATCGAGGGTCTTGGTTTCACCATTTGGTGTCTATTTAAAAGTGAAGTACGCCTCTCCCTTCCAAGCCTCATGTAATGCAGAATCGCTTCTGTTTGGACGTTGCGGGGATTACTATTCGTCTATTGGCCAGTCACCTTCACGCGCCTGACTTTGTAGCTGGAGATTAGCGTGGGTTATACACCGGTCACCTCTGTCAGCTGGATAAAGGGAGGTCAAAAGTTGACTTGCCTTAGAACGTAGTGTCGGTTGTCATCTCCGGGTCGTAGTGTCCGGTTTAGATACTTTTTTATGCGAAACTCCATGACCGTTGAGACGTCATTAGTTCCCTAATAGAAAATGGGTCCTATGACGGAGACCGCCGCATATCCCTAGGATGGCAGTAACTTGATGCCGTGATTGGTTCGCATGGATTTAATTTTAACTTTCGTCACATTAAGGAGCAACACGAAGACTTGGCGATGTTCCTCATAATTTTGCACTATGATCAAGTGAAGAAGAATTTAAGCTTCGGCGGGTTTAATGTGCATCAGCCCCTTTTGGCGGATTTTCAGTGGCACTAAGCTCACGACTCAACAGAATCAACGCCTGCTAGAAGGTCGCGACTATGATCACTCGACTACCGCGGACACGATTTGTAGTGGAAGGGTCTCAAATTCTTGATTTTATTCAATCAGGGATTATTGTGTGCGAAAAAATAATTGTTACTACTGAATTGATCTTCAAGTTTGTGTTGTGAGCGTTTAATAAATGATGCAATGGGCGAGGTTATATCTGTCATTTGAAGAGTTTATGTAATTTCTTCAAAGTGATAAACCTGTGGAGGTTTACATCCGAGGACAGAACCCGCGATGCAAGGGTCCGTAGCCGCGTAACATAACCACCAGACAAAAGTGATCACTTTTGTCCGGCTGTTACTAACTTATGAAGATACCACCACAAACCCGACCATAGTGAAATGATGGATAATATATGACTTTTATTCAATTATTTTAGATACCGTTGGACTAAAAATGGAGAGCCATTTGACTTTTCTGTGGAGACAGGTCGTGTCAATCAACAGCCTAATAAAGGAACTCTGGAAGTAACTACTCCTTTTGACACCGATGAGGGCATCTACCAATGTTTTGCCGAAAACAGCCACGGGACGTCCGTTTCAAATGCTGTGCATCTCAGGAAATCAGGTTCGCTTAAGTCCTTGTTTTGTTACAAAGTATGAAATAAATTGGTTTAACCTTCAATGTGGATAGATAACAAGGAACTGTGTATTGCTTCAGCCATATCCGAAAGCTAGAAAATTTTCATGGTTTATTATTACAGTTAAAAAGAAACACATTCTTTTTCTTTCTTTCTTTTTTTTTTTTTTTACGTTTTTTTATAACATTAAATAGAAAGCAAAGCAATTTTTTTTATAAATTGTCGAGTGTAACTAATCACTCGTATAGCGTATGAAATGCTTTCTTCCTTGTGTGACTCCATTGGTTACAAATTTCAGTTTAGATCAATTGAGATAATTAAAATTACGATTGGTTTCCTGGAGAAATTTAGAAATGACAGCTGTCTTTATTTGTTCAAATCAAATTAAAGAAAACTTCTATACAGTCAAGCAAGATTGCGGTTATCAGATTGTCTTAGATTCTATGGCTGTCTTTGTGTAATGTTAAAGAATAAAATCTGAATGTGGAGTACTTCCTACAGAAAAACGCTTTAACATTAATTTTATATTTTAACTTCTCCATCCTTTTGAAGGCAGCATATTCTTCTATATTTCTCATTTCTTTTGGAATCAATCCATTCATTCCTGCATAAAATGTATTCTATATTTCATTTCCAAAACTGTAGTTAAATGGTCACTTGACATGTAAAAGGGAAGCATTGTATATTTATGGAATGTTTCCACATTTAAAAGATACTAGATACTGGATGGATACAGATGAAAATTGAATACCTTGAAAATTGGGAACATATATCCTAAAAAATTTCTGAGTTTAGTTCGGGCTCTTTAACACAAAATAAATACAGCTTTAAAGCCATTTGAGACCACCTCTAAGTAAAATTCACATATTGTGTGCTCCACTAATATATATATAGCTATAAAACATATTTTCTCCTTCCCTTAGAGCTGAATTCTTTCCCGGATGAAGAACCGAAAGAAGTATTTGTGATGGAGGGAGAACCTCTCTCTTTGAGCTGCAAACCTCCTGTTGGGTATCCAAAGCCTACTATATTCTGGATCATCCAGTCCAATACTGGAGCTTTGCACAGTATAAATAGGTAACAAAGTGAATGATTTTTCTCTCTATATATATGAAAAGTTTTTTATGATGCTGTAATAAATTTATTTGTACATAAGGTATAATTACTAAAAGCAATTACATTTTTACAACAGAATATTAATTTTTACAATGGGTGTTGGTCTACCACTAAGCAGACAGAAGGTATCCCACTCAGTCTTTTAAAAAAAATATTAAAATATTTGATTGTACAGCATTTAGCTATTGTTCCTTTTTCTAGTTAGGGTAATTATAATTTTTATACAATTGATATATAAATTAGTAAGAAATATGAGCGATAGTGGTAGTTTCAAAATGGTTCTTGTTTAGATTCAGGTACTATATGAGTAATTCTTGATGCATTTTCTCAATATGAAATGAGTTGGAAGAAATTTATTATTTTGGCAGAATCATATTTAGCTTACTAACGTTTCTTTTTTCTGGAAATTAAATGATAGGTAATAATATTCTTATAACATAAATTATGAACTACTTTTCTTATGGATAAGACATTTAGCCTTGAGTTACATGATTAGATTAAAACAGATTTTTAAAAAAACACACAAAAATGTAACATTTGCTGCAATTTTATTTTAGGAGCTTATTACAAGCTTATCTTTAGTATAAGATAAGCTTGTAGGCCTATAAATAAGAATAGTTGCTATTGAACTGTCATCTATAATTGCTATTTATCTTCACAGCTCTCGCATAACTGTAGATCCAGAAGGAGGTCTTCATTTTACTAATGTGACAATGTACGATGCTTCGGAGGATGCTCAATATGCTTGCAGTGCAACGTCCATGTTCCGCAATGAGTACAAATTGGGTAATAAGATAATGCTCAAAGTGGTGGCTTCTGACAGTAAGTTTTCTTAGAGTATTTGTTACTTTAGTAATTCTTTTATGTGAAGAGGAAAATTCATTATACAGTTTTTTCTGTATTTCATTTTAGATTCAGCTAAAAATGAAGTTCCCCCCACTAAATTATATGTTTCACCTCCTAACATTGTTGCTTTAAGAGATCAGAAACTGGAACTCAGCTGCATATTTGGTGGAACGTAAGTATTTTGTTTCTTTTTTCATATTTAACTCTTTATAAATTGTAGTTTTTGAATAAATAAATGGGAACTTGAAATTGTATCATAATTAGGCTTATTGTAAAATTATACATCTCAAATGGAAGTTTTTCTGTAGTATAAAAATAATATATTATGAAAAGTGGCATTTAATGTTCCACTAAAGCGTATCATATATAATTTTAAACAATGAGATATTTGTCATTTATTCATGTGCCATCAAATGTTGATTGGTTCTTTCTGAAGTGCATGATTAAGAGAATGTGTTTTTTAACTACTTATAGATGTTTGCTGTAACATAAATTTTGATATGTTTCAATTTTATAGTTATCAGATTAAACAGAGATACGTATTTCATTGAAATCATGTGAAAAAATAAATACATAATATTGTTTTTAAAAATCTTAACCTCAGTATCATTTTGACTTTTTAGCGTTTCTGTACCTTAGAAACAATTTCATTCAATCTCTTCAGTGATTAAATGTAATTCTATTACAGCCCTCTTCCCCAAATTGTGTGGAGCAAGAAAGGGGGCAGTTTGCAAAACAGTCGGGTCACCTATACAAACTATGGGAAAACCCTAAAAATCCGTAAAACAGATTTCCAAGATGAGGGTACCTATGTATGTACAGCAAGCAATGGGGTTGGCACTCCTAAGTCACAATCCATGGCTGTAACAGTTCAAGGTTAGCTTGTCTCATTTGTTTTTGTATGAGATTTTTTAAGATATCTGTTACATTTAGGTATAAAAAATAGCTTTTTTTAAAAATCCTAATACATAGTCTATAAAAAGATAAATTAATTTAAATATATACAAGTCTTGAAACATTTGTAAAGTAAACAAAAATGGTATATTAGTGTGATTTTCTATTTTGACAAATCACACTGTGCATATAGTTCTTTTTCTGATGACAAAATGATTATTTAATATCCTATTTTTGAAGTAAATTTTAATATTTCATAGAAATAAAATTCAGTTTTTTTTTGTTACATTTTGATTTTATTTCTTTTATTTCCAGCTGCACCTTATTGGATCAATGCTCCCAACAATACAAACGGTGCTGAAGATGAAACAGTAACTTTTGAATGCGTTGCAGGTGGCATCCCTGCCCCTGAAGTTGAATGGTTCATGAATGGTGTCCCCATGAAAGGTGACTAGATATTGAATTTTTTTAACCTACTGTGTGTAAAAGATATTACTTGTTTGTTGTTTTATTATATTGGTGATCATTCTTTGAAGCTTCAAAAGGACTAAACTAAATCAACAAATAAATCCTTAATAGTTTTACTTAAAAGTGGATGTTGCCCATCCGGTATAGTGGTTAGGGACACTGACTGCTGTGCCATAGGACCTGGGTTTGAATCTCGGAGAATCCATGGATGTTTTTAAATGTATAGTGCCTTCGTGGCATCGGGGTACTCTAAATATCCGTCGAGCCGCAAGCCTTCTCTTGAGGTTGGTGGAAGGGGAAGAGAGATGGGAGGCCCTGACCACTCCCAGGGTGTTCTCCCTCAAAATTGGGGTGGAAATGAGCCAAATCGTACTGTCGTCTGCATGGTGCTCAAAGCTATGGCTAACCACAAGCGTATAATCTAGCCTGAAGCCATGATGAATTTCCTGGGCCTCGATCTGACTATTCTTAAGAACTTCATATTGTGTAAAATGTCTTAGATATCTTTGTTGTTTTTTTTAAATTAAAGTTCATAATGTAAAATTTAAATTTTTTTGCTCATAATTGATAGGTATCATTATTTCTTTTCTTTTTAAGATCAATTAATTAAATTTGTGACTTAAGTAAATCATGCATTATAATTTTAAAATTTTATAATAGAAATTTTTTAAAAAAATTCTTGCTTGATTTTTTTTTAAAATTAAAACAAGCATTTATATATATTTTGATTATGTTTTTGCTGTTTCTTTGTTAGATGTTAAACCTAATCCGAGAAGAAGACTTGATAAAAGTGCAAATATTTTAACCATTGAAGCTCTCAAGAAATCAGATACTGCAGTTTTTCAATGCAATGCTTCCAATATTCATGGATATGTTTACCGGGATTTCTATTTAAATGTGTTAGGTAAGTTAAAAGCTTCTCTTTTCACTTTGTTCTTACTTGTTTTATCATCATATGCCTTCAAACTCATTAGTATTTGACATGTATAAAAGATGTATTGTACATTTTATTTACAAATAGTTTATGTATGTATATTGTGCACTTTTTTATACTGTTTTACATCTAAAATTATCTGAAAATGTGAAATTAAAATTTTATAATGTCAGATCAATTATATAAGAGTTACATAATGTATTCTTGTTATTCATTTTTTAACAAATAATTTATTTTTATATCAAAAATGTATAATTTCATACTTGAGAAATTTAACATTGTGTGATTTACAATTGTATGTAAATATTATATGTCGACATATAATGTGTCTTTTTATTGTTATTGTAAGTTTCTAAATGATTTCTGGAATAAATATTATTTATTAATAATGGGAATAAATATATTTTGCTAGAAAACACTAATTTAAGTTGTATGTGAAGATATATTTATTTCAAATTAATTTAACAATTAAAAAACATTGCTAAAATGTTTTTTTTTTTTAATTTTAAAAATTTTATTTTGAAATACTTTTTTATGTGAAAAAATTTAATTTTGTTGTAGCTCTACCTCCTACTATAACTGAGCGACCTGAACCCATCACAAGTGCTGTAGTATCATCAATGGTGACTCTGAGGTGTCGTGTATTTGGAGCACCCAATCCAAAAATCAAATGGCTAAGAGAAAACCAAGATCTGAAAGGAGATAGATTTCAGGTATAACCATTTTTATTTCTAAGGTATTTACTTTCTTTTAATTAGTAAAAAGTAGCAAAATTGTGTAGGATTTTAGAGAAAGTGCATGAAGATTAATTTTTGCTCATTATTTTCATACAGAAAATTTCACTTTAGATAAGCAATATATTTTTGGGACAAAACTGGTTGACAAATCAGTGTTCTTGATTATATTTTATTGTTCTACATTATTTTTCTTAAAACAATATAAAAGAATTTATAGCAGTAAGTGTGAATCATATATAAGTATTGTAAACCTTTTTTACTAAATAAAGAATATCCTTTTGCAACTTTGTAAAAAAATTTTAAAATTTCAAATGTATTTTGGAAAATATTATTTTTGAACCTCAAACTTTTTGTTGTTACTTATTTGTGGTTGTATTTTGTTTTTAAGGTCCAGGAAAATGGTGATTTAGAGATAACTGATGTCCGCCCTCAGGATGAAGGAGAATATTCTTGTTATGCTAGCAATAAATTTGGAGATATTCAAGCTTCTGGTCGATTAGAAGTGAAAAGTAAGTCTTTTATACGTTTTGTAGTAACAAAGATATTTAATTTCACTATATCTGTTTGTCAGATTATCAAATGTCAAAATTCAGGGATTTTGTGAAATTTTTTTACTTTTTTTATATATATATTTAAAAAATTGAAGTATAAATGTGTTAAATGGATCCACAGTTTCGAATATCATTAAAAAAAATGTTTATACAACTAATTAGAGAATTCAATTATTTTATCATTATCTTCTTTTATTTAATCTTCCATTACTATTAAAAATTTTACAAATTTTCTTACAATTTTAAGAAAATTTATATATTTTTTTATTAGTTTTAATACATTCTCATTTATATATTGTACTTGAAAATGGTTATTTTTCTCCTTTTGAATATTTATCAAAATATTACATGCATATAAGCATTTAAATTTCACTTCATTAAAATGTTTTATAAAGTTCTTATTATAAAAATGTCTTTATTTTTTTTTTTAAATTATCAGTAGAATGTTTGTATGTATATGCTTTGTTGCTGAAGTAGTTATTACTACAATTGCCATTTGAAAGCATTGACAAAAAATTTTAAGATCATATTTGCTCTTATTTTTTTATTCATTTTCTTTGGGGCTTAACTCATTCAAGTATTGAATATTTTTCTTTATTTAAAAATATTAATTTGTTTTCAGAAAAGACAAAAATCAATGTACCTCCAGAAAATTTTGAGGTTGCTGCAGGCAAATCTGCCACTTTTCGATGTGATGCAGATGCAGATCTCAGTTTGCAGCTAAATATTGTTTGGCTTTTTAATGGTCAACTCATAAATTCTGACATGGACACTCGCATGGTACAAGCCTCTGACAATTCCCTCACGATTACAAAAACTGTTGAAGGTGATTCTGGTGTCTACACCTGTGTTGCTAAAACAGACCTAGATCAGGATGAGGCTGCTGCTACACTTACTGTTCAAGGTAATTAAAAATCAGATAAAAACTGAATTCATTGTTAAAATTTTAATTATTAATTTTTAAAATTTAATACTAATATAAATTTATATCATATATATATATTGCAAATTCTTTGAAAAAAGATTAAGTAACTTTAGGAGATTCATACCATGCATTTTCACAGAAATATTTAAAATAATGTCTCTAACATAGAATAAAAATTAATATGTTTTAATTTTAGTTCTTTATGTTGTAAAATTGAATTGTTGGTATTATATATTCATATATGTAAGATTTAGAGTTGTTTGCTGGTATAATTATTGAAATTGCTTCCAATAAGAAATTCATATGGATTTTAAAAATGTTGACAAAAAAATTTAGTTTTGGTTAAATTTCAATTTATACATGAAGAATTTAAAATAAGAAATTTGATTCTAAAATTGTATTCTAAATTTCTTAAAGAAACTGTAAAGAAGTTTTTGTGATAAGGTTGATCTTTTTTGATCAGAAAACTTGATAAAGTGAACACACTGTGACACATGGGCTGCTAAAATTTTGGGGGCAAATTTGCTGTGTTGTATTATTAAATTATTATGAACTAAATTTTTGAAGGTAATAACTATTTTATTACATACTGTTCAGGAGAAAAATATAGGTCAATGATTAATTAATTTTGTGCATTATCTCATACTTTTTAACTGTATAAAAATGAATTCAATTTTTAACAGATTTACTGTTTTAAATTAAAGCATGGCAAAATAATTTTGATCATATTAAAATAAAGATTTATCTTGTTAGATACTACATTGCAATAAAACTTTAGTCTTACAGTGTATATAAAGAAAGATAATTTCCCTTAAAAAACGAATTTATTAAAAATAGTCAATTGTCAACATAATCAACATTACCAATCTCCTCTACTTGTAAAAAAAAATGTCTGCTGAATCCAGAAATTCATTGGAAAAAAGTTCTTTAAAATGTACTTTTTTACAAAGTGTTTCTCTTTTTTAGATACTCCCAATCCACCCAAGATTGAAGAAGTCCAGTGTGATGGGCTGACTGCCCTGGTCAGGTGGCAGCCCAATGGTGACCGCAGAGCACCCATTCTGAGTTACACCATTCAATTCAATACTAGCTTTACACCTGACAAGTGGGAAGATGCCTTTGTGAGCATTCCTGCTGCAGATACCAGTTTTCAGGTGAGCTTATATATATAAGTAAACTCTTTAAGATATTAGTGGTTGATTTTTCATCAAATTTCTGTATCTAAAATCTATATTCTTCATCACCTTATTTTATGTTGAATACCCAAAGCATACTTGATTCGCATTGATTTACTGAAGGTGATTAAAAAAAAATGTTCTGTAACCATTGGGGGTATTTTGTAAAGGAACCATTAGTGAATTGTTTAATACCTGGTCTATTAAGGAGTCGTTATCTAAAATAAATTTCTGCAGAAATCTTTCTGGAATAAAATTTTCTATGTCCTAAGGAGTTGATATTCAAATCACGGAGCAGTGAAGTCTCACTTTCACATAATATGTAAATGGAAGGGATTCAGTGCTTGCACAAACTAAATTCAAGTAACTTTTAGAAAATAGTGGTCTAATCATAATCTTAAACTATGCTGGCATCTCTAAGTTAAGCAAAAGAACTAAAAAAGATAATTATTGTAAAATATATGTTATGATGAAATATCTTTTGATTTTAGGTATCTATGACACCTTGGGCTAACTACACCTTCCGTGTGATTGCAAGAAACAAGATTGGTCCTAGTGAACCCAGTGGCCATTCTAACATATGCGAGACGCCGGAAGATGTGCCCTACAAAAACCCAGATAATGTCATTGGCAAAGGAACAGAAAAGGACAATCTTGTCATTTCATGGACAGTGAGTATTAATAATTTTCAAAAAATTTAACTTAGTTCTGATGAGTTACACTTTAATTAAATTTATTTCCATAATATTTGAATGCAATAAACATGTTTAAAAAAAATCAATATGGGGATGTTCTTGTTTTGGGGGGGGAAGGGGGGTAGCTTTTAAATGAAAACTGTTACTGATTTTTGAAAAAAAAATTTTAAATTTTTTCTCATTTTAAGAAACAATTATAAAAATAGTAAAACTATGAAACATTGTGACATCAAATTTCAAGTTGCACTTTCTAGCTCACTTAGACTTTTCTAGCTTATATTATGACTGCTTTGGCAGTTGATATCAGTTAAGGTAGTATATTTATAAAATTTAAATCTACTTTTAGACAATATTTCTTTTTAATTTTAATATAATCATGCATTGAATGAAATAAAATAATTTGCTGATTCAATATATAATAGCATGTTATTTCCTGTCATTAGGCAATGCCAATGATTGAGCAAAATGCCCCTGGGTTCTTCTACAAAGTGTTCTGGAAACGGGAGGATATCCCTCAGGAACCGTGGAGAATTACAGAGATCCCTGAATGGGAACAAAACAGCTTTATCATTCCCAGCCAGCCAACCTTCAAGCCTTACCGTATCAAAGTAGAGGCACATAATAGCCGTGGCCAGGCTCACACCACAGCCACTGAAGTAATTGGCTACTCTGGAGAAGATGGTTAGAGTTTTGTAAAGTTTTTACTATTAATCTGAGAAATTGTTTTAGGGGTTATCAAAAATAGAATTGTTGGAGTTTTTTTTTTTTTTTTTTTTTCAGTATACTTATGTTGGGTTTAGAGGATTAGAAGCAAGATTTTTTAAAACATTTTTTTTAAGTCAAATGAATTGAGTGGAATCAAATGTAAGTCAATTTGCTGACTAGCCTAAAAAATTTATAATTAATTTTCTAATTATACATGATTATTTAAAAAAGAGTCATATTAATCATCAGGGATTGATTCGTAGTATCAACTATATCATATTTATATTTACTGTAACAAACAATTCATATAATTTTTAAAACCTTTTTTTATTATTCATCTATATGTTCACAACATATTCAGTGAATAACGGGAACTATTGATTTATTTTTTAAAGTTTTTCTTTTTGTATGAAATACTTGGTTCAACTTAAGGGGACATGGTACGATTTATACAAAAAAATTTATTTTAATGATTTTCTTAATTTTTTTGGTTGCCTCCAATGTGTATGTATGATGTAAAACAGATTTTGTTCTCAAAATTTCATAATGAAGCTTATGAAGTGATTTTAAAATGCTGCTACTCCTACAAAAATTGATATACTTATATGAAATTTGATTTACAAGTACCTCAAACTATGTATAACAAAAGTTGGTATGGGGTTTTATGATAACATGATTGTGGTATTCATACAATGCTTATTGAAAATTCCTTAAAAAATGTGTGAATTCTAAATTCAATTATTTTTTTAAAAATAAGTATTGTTTTGATTGAAGAATGTGTACTAACTTTTATTCCATGTACAAACAAGTGAAACAAATTTTTATTCCAACAACAAGTGAAAAAAATTTCCAAGTATTAGGCAGAATAAAAAAATCCTTAGCATTTAAAATGAAGACAAACTAGGTATTTTATCTTTCTGAGATAATTTAGTTTAAAGTTTTGATTTGCCATTGGAATGTGAATAAAAACAAATGTAAAAGTTATCATAAGTAACTCTGCATTTTTTAAACTCAGAGGTTTCAAATTTTGTGAGTTAGCAGAAAAGTACATAAAAAATTAGATTAGATTTTTTTTTTACCGATTTTTGTCATTTAAATCATACTGTGTCCTCTTAAAAATGCTTTGTCAAATGTTTTTCCTGTAATGTTTGTTATGTGTAATTGTATTGATATTTGATACTATGATATAAAAGTACATTGTTCACTAAAATCAACTTTCTTTTACGGCATATACTATTCAAAGGTAGTAATAAAAACTGATTATGTCTATATCATTCTGATTTTATAGTGGGGTAACATCCTTTTCTCGTAAAATATTCTGACTTTGCAATGTAATACACTGGTGCATGATGTATTAAAACATCAAAATAAAAATATGCATTATTTTTTGTATTGAACTCTATTTATTATAAGTTTTATAGTGATATTATAAATTATATATTTCATATTATTTGTGTGATCTTGCAATCTAAGCCAATGGTGCTCAATCTAGTCACAAGATGACTGAAAAATTATAAATAAATTTAATTTAATACAAATCCATCATTGGCTAACTTTTTTGAATGGGAAAAATGGATTTTTTTTTTAAAGGGGACATGTGTTTTGTGTGAAATTGCACTACCAAAAAGTTCAAATATCACTGATCTATGCAATACTGGTCAGTTCATACAAATTCCAACAAACTCTGATTTTGAGAGGGGGAATGTTCCATTAATATTGAATCATTTTCTGTAGTTTATTTTCTGCCACAGTAGTTTACTGTCATACAGTTGATGTATGTCACCACTTTTACTGTTAATTCTTCATCTTCTGAATTAATACAAGTAATTCTGTAAAATATGAATTTTTTTGTCATTGTCATAACCAAAATCACTCGACTACTGAGTCAGTAGCTTATCCAACAGATTTTGACATTTCATTTTGCATTAGAGGCACTTAATATATAGCACTTTTATTTTCTTTAAAACATGAAGACCCTGTAGATATATGCATGTAACTCACTTTACGTAATCATTTTCAATAAAACAAACAATTCACGTACATTTGCAACAAGTACTTCTAAACATCACTTCTTACCAATACCAGCATACATTCCTAAAACAGGCTTATTGAACTGGAAAATAAATCTGGATTCGTAGCCTTTTCCATACCCGAATGACTACACATTATGAACTGGCAGGGATCAGCAGTCAATGTACTAAGAGGCATGCATCAAAGAAATTTTTGTTCTCTATTATAATTTCTTAATGTTGGTAGTTGTAGTAATATTTGCTCATATAGTTATTCAAAACAGAGGATAATGTTAACTTTAAAAAGAGGATCAATGAATTATCAATATATCCAAAGAACATTATGAATTTGCTAATGTAAATATTAATAATTGGTTTTGAATTTTATTAAACTTTTGCTTTTATTGTCAACTTGGATTTCTTTTAAGTTTTTCAATCAATTAAAACTGTTGGACTTTTCAATTTTTTAATGAATAAATTGTGTCTTAATGTGTTTTTTTCTCCTTTGTAGTACCCCTGGAAGCCCCCAAAAATTTCAATCGCTTGTATGTCAAGGATGCACGCTCTGCCATGTTTTCTTGGGATCCTGTGTCGCCTGAATCTGTGAGGGGGCATTTCCGAGGATACAAAGTAAATTGTTACTACTGTTTATTGTCTTTTTTCACTATGCAATATTATGTTTTGCAAATTTTTTAATAAAAATTAAATTTTCTGTAAAATTTAGTGAAAATTTTATTTACAGGGAAAAATGAGTAAGTGTTCAATAGTATTAGTTAAAAAAGGTAATCAAAATGAAGTGTTTAATAATTTTACTCTTTTGTGTGAAATTAGTCTAGTAATTCCAGACTTTTTTTAAGATTGCTTTTAATTTGTCAAATAATTGTTCACTAGAGTAAAATTATTTATTAATTTCAATTTCCTTTGATGATATTTTCATTTTTTAACATATGCATTAATTATTCTTACAATAAGCTTCTCAATTGCTGTTTCCACTAAATATAGAGTTTTTAATATTTTTACAATAATTAAAAAGAATATTTTCTGGAATTTTTTGAAACTTTTTATAAAAAAATCTAGGAAAATTTATAAATATTCCTAGATTTATAGTTGACTATTATAGTTATGATATAAAGATTGTGTTATATTTCTGAAATTCAGTTTACTTACTTTCTTTTTATTATTATCATTATTTTGCTAATAGATTCAGACTTGGACAGTGGATGAAGGTGAAGAAAGACTTCGAGAGCAGGTTGTGAAGGCCAATGTGACACAGTCTTTAGTAACCATTTTCCGACCTTTCTCGCGCAATTTGGTGAGAGTGCTAGCCTTCAATGATATGTACAATGGACCACCATCAGATGTCATTGAATTCACAACACCTGAAGGAAGTAAGTTAATATGTTTATTCTTCATTAAATTTATGTATAAAATGTAATTCTACAAAATTATGTTTAAATGAAACTATCTTTGTATATTTCTTACCAGCTAATATTTTTTTGGGTGAAGGAATAATTTAGATGTTTTTGTATGTGCATTTGTATAAATTTTTGTATGCTTTTGA
This sequence comes from Trichonephila clavata, assembly GCA_019973975.1. Classification (NCBI taxonomy): domain Eukaryota; kingdom Metazoa; phylum Arthropoda; class Arachnida; order Araneae; family Nephilidae; genus Trichonephila; species Trichonephila clavata. The sequence goes on from BMAO01005957.1 coordinate 180,523, forward strand.
AGTAAAACTGGTTTTAAAATTTTAATTTCTATAAAAAAGTTATTGTATTTGGATCAAATAATTGAATGCTATTTATTTATAAATCTGGTCTATTCTCTAATTTTGAAAGCTTTTTAAATGAAGGGAAAGTAATTTTTGTATTTAAGTCTTCTGTGATGACCAAATAATATACTCTTGAATACAAAAATCTGGAAGGGTGTTGAAACTACTTTATTCATCCATTTGAGTTGTTCAAGTTTAAATTTAGAAGGAACATATTTCTTTAATTGCTTTGAAGCACAATTTTTAAATTGACATTTTTTTTATATAAATTTATATTAATAAAATTTTGTACAATATTTTAAATTTCTAGAACTGAGAAAATTGGTTATGTGTGGGAAACAAGAATTATTTCCATCCAACTAGTCCTTTTAAATAATTGTCCTTATTTATTAAAAATACAGTGAATACAATCATCATCTAAAATTATTTTATTATTTCAGCTCCTGGTCCCGTCGCTTACTTTGACGCCATTCCCTTGGGATCGAGTGCTCTGTATTTGATCTGGAAGCGTCCTTTAGAACCCAATGGTGTTCTCACAGGCTACAATATTTACTATAGAGAAGGTAAGCTGCTTTTTATAAAAGATCCAGGTAACCTGTCAATTTTTAATATTCATTTGTAGAACATAGATGTAAAATGGTTTTATAAGTATTGGAATATTTTAAGTTCATAGTGCTTTTAAAGTTGTGTTTTAGAATTTTTTAAAATTAGTTTGACCTGAAACTAGTATGATAAAGTAATTTCTCACTAATTTGGTGTAAAGTCAACTGTAATAATAATTATTAATTTTTCTATGTACTGTAGTAAATATTTGCATATTTTTAGTTTTGAAAAATATTTATTTATAAGCTTAAAGAAGTGTGTGTACAACATCACAATTTATGATTTTATCAACAAATTAAATCTTAAATGACAATATTTTAAATATTTAGCTATTTATGAGCAATAATTAAAATATATCTACTTGATATTTTTAAATCAAAAAATATAATTCTTTCTTTATAAGTACAATTACTATGGTATTGTTATTATTTTAAATATTTAGCTATTTATCAACAATAATTAAAATATATCTACTTGATATTTTTAAATCAAAAATATTATTCTTTCTTTATAAGTACAATTACTATGGTATTGTTATTTTTTTATTATTGTAAGCTATAAACTTTGATTGGTAGTTTTTGTGTCTAATGAATCTGTTTCTTGCAGTGAAAGGCACAGCATTGGGAGAAATCAAGGAACGGAAACCTCAGATCACAGACCCTAGGGAAACCAGAGCCAAGTTGGCAGGACTCAAACCCAAGACCAAGTACCGTATTGACATCTATCCAACCACCAGCAAGGGGGAGGGAGAGAAAATGTATATTGAAGTCCAAACCAGTGACCAAGCTCAGCGATGTAAGTATTTTTGTCACATGATATAAAATGTTGGTAATCTTTAGAATTATTTTGAAGAATTCCCTCAATAATTTATGCATTTATTTGAAAAATAGCTCTTTTTTAATTAATTTTTGAACATTGTTTTGTTTAAATTCTTAATTCTCATTTGATTTTATTAAAACCTCTGAAAGGAACTAGAATTAAGTTTCATTTGTGTGTGTTTCATGATTTCTCATAATACAATTATTTAAATATTTATACCAATATTAAAATTATTTTTGAAACCAAATTTTGTAAATATATTTTTTATCTAATTTGTAAAAATTGAGATTGATTAGTTATATCAAACTTCATTTTAATTTTGAAACTTCTAATAATTTTCTTGCATTTGTCCTTATAAGTAAGTTCTCAATAAAAATAAAAGGCATGTATACATTGTTTTATTTTGTATTGAATCTTATATGTGCTTTGTAAATTAAATTCATTTTAACAATTAGTGTTTTTGATATAGAAAAAAAATAGTTTGTCTTGGATACTTTGATGTTTTGTAAAGAATGTAAAGTAATGTCCAAATATCATAATACTTCAAAATCTCAATTTGTATGTATTTTTTTGACAAAAATTAATTCATATTTCCCCCTTATTTATTTGAATATATTGGCTGTGTTTATGACCTAGGTTAGCTCATTTAATTTATATGTTGCTGTTGTGATAAAAATGCATGTAATTCAGTTTGAGTTCCATTATTTGCTCAATGACAATTTTTCATTTTTGCAGCCCCTGATGAACCTTACTTTGTATGGTCTCATTTACCTGATGTAGATGGCAAAGCAGGTGTTCGAGTCACATGGGTGCCTGCTGTCGAAGGGCATCCTGGAAGTCATTTCTTTGTGCAATACAGAAAGAAAGGTAGAATATATGTATATGTACTTATTTAGAAATTGTTTTAAAAATTCTACTTTCTGCTACGCAATGCAAACTGTATGAACAAAAATGTGTTTTATGTTTTAAAAATTGTTATTTTTATGATTGATTTTAGAAAAATCATTAAACATGTGACGTAAATTCAAAATCATTAATAAACACCTACTTATGAAGTTATTCTGTCATTTTATTAAATTTAAGCTTAAACTTTTTTTAAAAATACTATATGATTTTTATCTAATTGTATTAGATTCTATATTAAAGATTTTAAAAAAACTATTTCATTTCTAAATTTAATCAAGTGAATTACAATTTACTTTTCTATTGATAGAATTTTTTATATTATGAATAATATATAAATTGTTACAAGATTTATAAGTGTTTTGTTCATAATGGTTAAATTTAAAAAATGGCTTTCCCTCTCCCTGAACATTAATATATATTTGATATTTTTGTGAAGTATTTGTTTGTAAGCTAAAATTTGCTATGATTTTCTAGATGCATCTTTATGGGAGAGTACACCACCTGAAGAAAACCAAGATTCAATTTTGGTAACAGGATTAGAACTAGGTTCTCTATATGAAATGAAAGTAGTTGCTGTCGATGGACCCTACCAGACACCAAGCAAGATTGAAGAGTTTGAAACAGGAGGAATGGGTAATTTTTTTGTCTATTTTGACTCTTCCTTTGACATTAATTTTATTACTTTAAGTCATTTAAGGAATAAATTATTAGCATAACACATTTTTTCCTTCTTCTCCAATGTGACTGAACTTAAACATTATAAGTTCTGCTTTGAAATTAGAAAGTAATCATATTGTGTAATCTTGGCAAACACTTGCCTATCGTAGGAATATGTAGCTATTGCACATTTTGCAGAACCAAAGGGGGGGGGATGTGATGTCATATATTCAATCTTGCAATGATACATCAAGCAAGGAATGCCTTGATTTACATAATTACTCTGAGGCACAAATCAGTTTTTTTCAGTACTTTCAGTTACCATTTCAAATTTTGTTTAATTTAATATCTCCATAATATTTATTTTTCTATATTATATTCCATCTATTATAATTGTACTGAAACATATTTAAAAATATCTAACTAAATATTATTCAAAGTTAATTTTTTAATTAAAGACAATTTACACTTTTACTTGTTGTGCTTGTACTTTTTGCAACATTGTCCTATTTAATGCTCTAGCTGCTGTACAAGCTCCTGAATCAAGTGAGAACTTTGCAACTGCAGCATGGTTCATTGGGATGATGTGTGCCATTGCACTTCTGTTACTGCTCCTCATCCTCATCTGCCTCATCAAGAGGAACCGTGGGGGCAAGTACTCTGTACATGAAAAGGAGGCTGCCCAGGGAAGGGACCTGGAGTACCCGGAGGATGGAGGTTTCAATGAATACACCAAGCCGTGAGTCCCTTTTTGTGTTCGATTTTTTTATGGTTGATAATATAAATTGTAAGTAATTGATGATATTTATAAAGTTGATACTTTTTTATTTTAAATTTATGCAATAAGGCTGATTTATCTTAAAATCCTTAATATATAGTTTGACCTTAAAATATAGTTTTACAACTATTTAAACATTTAATTTTAAATGGCTTTAAAATGACAAAACTTGTATTTTATGTAATTTATTTGATGTTTAAAACTAAACTCAGTGGCGCAACAGCCCATGAGGGCCAAAACATACTGTGCCCATTGTAGTATACATGACCATTGGGCATTGAGGTGCATGAGCAAATGTCCTGATCAGGTGGTCAGTCTGATGCGAAAACCCCCTGTGTTCAGTTCCCAAGCAAGCTTGGTACTCTTTTATCGACCCACTGAAGGGATGAAAGGCTGAGTCGACCTTGCTCAGCCCGAGGATAGAACTCCAAACCTGTGATGTGGAAGCGCGACGCACTCCCACTGGGCCTCTTTGATGGTTAAACAACCCTATTATTTTATTGAATCTTTTCAGTCTTGAAATGCCTCCTTCCCTCAAGATTGATACATCTCATCAACTTTCCAAAACAACATATCATCACTTAATGCATTTTAAGAAATAAATTTTTATGATTACCTTGCTATTGTAAGGCTTGATCATTCATATTTTATTTAGATTCTAAACTTCTATGGTCCTTGCAGCTTTGTAATATCTTATATAATACAGTATATAATTTTTCAGAAATTTTAAAAACCTTGAATATGTTATTATCATTTCTTATGGAAATACCAAACATAGAAATTTCTATTTTTCACCTGTAAAGGTCATGTTCTTCAAAATGTTAAATTTTATAATCTATTACTAATCCAACTTGATAGAATTTTATGAGTATTTTAAGTAAGCAATGATTGTAGCATTATCCAATTTTGCTAAATCGATAGATATTGCAAATTCAAAAATTTTCTCCTAATCCTGTCATTGTTTCTGCACATTATCATTCCATATCAACTCATTGACAAATAAATTGGCAAAGATTTGTAAGAATTAAAACCTGTATTTATATAAATGAGACACATACACTTGAAATTACTAGTTAAACTATTTAGATTGCCAAAATTGTGTCAAAATGGTCCTTTCTTTACAAAGATGCTGCTTCATTAATTTGCTTAAGTACAAATCTAAATGCTGTCAAGCAGTTGTTCAGTGTTTCTTGTTTCACCATTTTGCTAAACCGCATAAGTCTTTTGGTGTTTACATTTAAATAATATTTTTGGGAATATTCCACTACTTTTGTTTCTGAAGAAAATAAATCCCAAATTATAGTTATTTTATGTAACAAAATAAGAGAAGAAGAATATTACAAATTATGCATATGTTATTATTTTGGAGCATGTACATTAAAGATTTGTGTGAGTGTGCATGAGAACAGTCAAACCTATTGAAAAGGTTATTTTTTAGCTTCGGATAACAAGAATTTGTGCACAAGGATGATTTTTATTGGCTGCATATTGTGACATTTGGCCATATCTTTAAATTTGATATATAGTATACTATGCAAGTAATGCAATTTCATAATACTCTACATAAAAGCTTACATTTTAGTTGTATAAATTTTTTATTTCTTTGCAAAAAAAGAATGATGTTTAAAGAAATTTCTATTAATGAAAGTATATATTTCAATTTTTTAACGCACATATTCAAATTTCAATGACTATTTTCTAGTCGACATTATGTAAAATATCTTAATATTGATTCTAGTGCGGCAACCCAGGAGCCTGCCCGGGGGAGTCGAACATCACTGAACAGTAGCATAAAAGGTCCAGAGAGTGAGACAGACAGCATGGTAGAATATGGAGAAGGTGGAGAAGCTAGCAAGTTCACAGAGGATGGCTCCTTCATCGGCCAATATGGAGCCAAGAAGAAGAAAGAAGACTCAACTTCCCCATCAGCACTGGCCACCTTTGTTTAAAAGATCACTCTCCAGTCAGCAATTTCATTTTCGATATCTAAAACAAAAACATAAAGATTTATTCTCGACATAAATGGTTAGCGGATGTGTTCTTTGCTGTGTATCTGTTTAAATGATGGGTTATCATGATGAGATACTTTTAGTTTAATATTAAGTCACATAACTTGTGTGTATCAATAATAATGCTCATTGTGCTGCTAAAATAATTCATCAGTTTTTCCTTAGGCTAGAAAATATTTTTGTGTTGTTTTATAAGAGTATTTGTTTCATTTTTTTTCTAGTAAATGCATGGTAACCCAACTGTGTGGAAAAACAGATTTCATGGTATAATTGTTGAACAGATGTCTAATCTTGTTTCTCAAACACAAATTAGTTGAAAAATTGTTTAAGTGCACGCTGCATTCCTGTGCAAAGCAAAGAAAATTATTTATGTACTCT
>BMAO01005957.1:188118-209911 GCA_019973975.1 Trichonephila clavata
TAAAAGAATAATTATTTTGGGTTTTCATTGTTTTCTTTGGTTCAAGTGGTGGCTTCTACCCTTCCCTCAGTTAAAGCAAAAACAGACCTTAACTCAAAACTTAAAAATGCACTTATTCCGTTGATTGTATTTTTTCTCTATTTTACACAAATGCATAAATTGTTCCAATTACTTATCTGTATGATTTAAATATTGATAATTTTGTGTTGTGTTTTTAAAATTTTCCTTTAATTTTATTTGATGATATTGTTTAGGCAATTATTATTTTGAAATCAGACATGCTTGGAATTTCATTGCATCCATTTAAAAAGCCATGAATTCTTTTTATTTATTATTCTTTTTTATTTGGTTTAAGCCTTCACATTGAGTGATTTTGAGAAATTAAAACTGAACCTTCCAAGGTCAGATGTTAATCTCTTGTTTTCCTTTTCAGTATTCATCTGGTATGAAACTTCTTGGTGAGTGTTGGTTAATTTGACTCTGTTAGAAATAAGGCTTATTTTTCATGTATATAAATATAAACTGCTCTCATCATTTAGAATTAAATAGTACATAAAATAAATGTTTGAAGAATTTCTACATGAGATAAAATACTTTTTTGATAGTTTCAAAAACAAAAGAATACTTTGATACTCAATATTCCAAGTAATTGAATCCATTAATAAATGTTGTCTATGTATTTACAATACTTCAGATGCTTTGAAAATGTAAAATTTACAAATAAAATTTTTTATTCTATGTCAAAACCACTGTATCATCCTCATCATTTGATTGTAGTTCAAAATTGTATGATCCAAGGTCTAAGCCACCACTGGACTGATTTTGCGGAAGGGGGCTTTTAAAATTTAAAAGGAACAAATTGGGCAAAATCACAAGCTAGGATTGTGTTAATTGTGAGAAAACAATTAACTATTCATTCAAAGAGTGTCGTAGTTTGTGTATTCCACATTCATTTGGTTGATGACATTCCACATGCGTGTAGAGTCATATTTGCTTTTTTCCACAGGGGGACCAAAGACTTATTTAAAAAGAAAATTTGAAATCTTAGTTTTGCTCACTATCATTCTTTTCTTCTAAAAGTCAATATCATTCATTATATGTGGAAAAGTCCCCTTAGATACCTTTGCGAAGAGAAGTGAGGGTCTTTTTCATGGTTCTTTATTTTTTTGCATCATTTGTATATATTTTGCATTCTGTGTGTATTTCTTTGTGTTTTTTGAAACTGTGTGCTCCATAATTTATTTTTGTAGTAAATTATATGTAGATGGCTTGCCGGTTATTTTTAAAAGCAAAGAGCATTTATAAATATTTCTTGTTATACACTTTGATTCCTGTACATAAATATCTAAGCCATACATGTATTTTCTTCTTGCACAGTATTGTTTTAGCAGATACACAGAGATAACCAATTTACTTAGAAAGATTATTTTTTGTATTGGTTTTATATTAGTGTTAATTATAATATTAATCTAAATTTTCAATGTTCACTATTTCCTCTTTAATTTCTTTTTAAATAAGCATAATGCAGACATATTTGTGGGGTGCCATATATATGCACATATAAAATGTGATTTAAATTAAGATGTTTATTTCTAAAATAAACTTTTAACTGACACTATATTCTGTTGAGGACTTTGGTGATTTATTGAAACATGTAGGGCTTCCAAAAATCCTAATTCTGCTTGCAATATTTTGTTAATATGTGTTTTCAATATTGTTTTTTATTTCTAAAAATTTACTGGGTGTAATCTCTGTGTACTGTTTGAATCTCTTTGAAGAATATTCATATTATCCTCATAGATTTTTTAAAATGTTATTTTGAACATTTCTTTATAAACCCACTGTTGCTGGCAGCTAAATTATTAGTAAAAGAAATGCCTTTCATCGTGTAGCTTGTAGGGTAGAAAACCCTTTATTATTATTGTTGTGAATTTTTTTTTCCTTCTTGCTATCATAGATTGTACGTATGATGTACTCGCCAATTTTGTTCTTTTTCCATCTTGTGACTAAATGATCTGAGATTATTTTTGCTTACTTTTCATATCTCATGAAAGACTTTTGTGATTTCTCTAAGAAAGAGTACATACATTTGGACGGAAATTTACATTTTCGTGGCTCATACTTGGGGTATTTTATTGCAATATTGTTAATAGATTAATTTTGTGTCATCATTGTTTTATTCTTCATTGATTTTGAGGTCAATGAAATGGATTTGAGTGTGAATGACTATAAAAAATGAAGCTACTTGGAATTCTGTGTCTTGTTATTGTATGAAATACAGACAAAAATTAAAATTATTTATTTGTTAAAAAATTTTATCATCCTTTAATTAAATATTGATAATTGACTATTTAAAAATGGAAATATTTTTAATACATTACAAATATTCTTTTTTAAAAAACAAGTATCCCAATAAACAAATTTTTTTTAAAATTAATATATGAAAATTAATTTTACAGTTAAATTATTAGAAAAAATAGATTTTTTAATAACTGTTTCAAAAAATGTTGTATATGATTTAAAGAAATAAAAGAAAAAAATATGTATTGCGCCTGCTGCTAGGCTTAAGCTGTTCATCTTAATTTTAGAAACTTCATGTTTTACTGGTTTCTTGGTATAGAAGTCTTGAAGTATTCCATGAAAATGTACTTTGAAGCATGTGAGCATTGTATATAGTTTTTGTTCATTACTGCATAAACTTTCAAAAGTCTAAAAACATTTTTTTACTCTTTGTTCTATGTAGCACTTAAAAACTTTGTTTTTCTTGTAGTGCTAGCAATCTGAAAACGTCCATTGCTGTAACTTTGATATATTATTTCTTCTACCTCTGTTTAATTTATTCCACTGCAAATCTGACTGATTCCATAGAATAGGTTTTTTTCCCCTGTATATCTGCAATTTGTAGGATGAGATTAACTATCTACCAAAATTCTCCATGTACCGCATCTGAGATTTTTCTTTTTTTCCTCAATTATTTTTTTAAGTGTGTGTTCTTTTTTATCCTTATCTATGTTGTGCACAAAATTTGTGTAACATTGCATTGTTTTGAAATAATTATACAATAAAATGTCCCTTTAGATATTTTTGTGTTCCTTATTGTGACTTTTGTTTTATTCACTCTATAGAATTTTTAATATCCAAGATCATATAAATTTATTCACACTTTGATTTGTCGACACACACATCTGTAAATATCTATGTATGTGTCAACACATATATTATGTAAAATTATTACATTATATTGTTGGCTCGTGGATTTTATGCAATCAGTTTAAAAAGTTCTTTAAGAACAAGGAAAATTTATTGTCGAAAAACAATCTTTAAAACTACAGGATGCAGCCTTAAAATTCGCACAGTAAGTCCGAGAAGATTTTCCTGCCTTCTACAGCCCTCAGAAACTATCAGTGCCTGAAAATACAAGTATGTATAGTTTATTCTCAAGCAACTGTTCGCTATTGAACTTTTCAACAGCCAAAGTAATACTGACCCAGTTTTATCCAGTGACTGCTATTTACTGTCTCCACGGCTGTCTTTGAGCACTTTCTCGAAAAGTCCGCTGACGCGATGTTATAGATTTATTCCTCCAGTAATTTCCAGAAGAACTTGGCTGTTTTGCCAAGTTTCAGTTGGAATGTCAGTATAACATAAGGAAAATAAATACAGCACAATATTATGTTTACGAATAAAACATCCAAATATGAATTATTTACACTAATTTAAGCATCAATTAGACAAAATTCGCAACAATATCTTTACTTCATTATTTGTTTTTGTCAAATTCCTCTTAGCACATACAGATATAGGACAAAATAATAGGAGCACCTGTGAAAAAATTAAATTCTATTATTCGTATGGAATTGGGCCACCTTTGTTCTGAAAGTCAGCTTCCATTTGACGCGGGATTCACAAATAAAGGTCTTAAACAATGTTTATTGGAATTCGCACTTATTCTTCGTGCAGGGCTGTCTCTAGTCCAGATAGTGTGCTTAAAGGAGGAATCCGGGCATGGACTTATTTCTTTTTAGAAAAAAAACCATTAACTCTCAATGATGTTCAAATCAGGTGACTAGGGACACTACTTTGGATGTTCTACTTCATCACGCCTATGTTATCATGTTTGAACACAGCAAAACATGTGAACAGGGGCATTGTGTGTCATCTTGGAACACAGGACGTTCTCCCGGAAAGTGAGCCTGAAGCATAGGGTGGAGATGAACTGCGAGAATGCTTCGATAATGGTCACCTGTGATCGTCTCCTTCAAGAATAACGAGAAGCCCCAATCCACGGGAAGATATTGCGCCCCTCATCATCACAGAACTTATTTCATGTTTCATGGATTTAACCAGGCAGTCAACATGAAATGCTTCTGTCCTGTTTTTCCCAGTCGAACACATGTTCGGTGATGGGGAATATTGTAAATAAGGATTCATCACAGACCAGATGACTTGTGTTCCCATTTGCAATTGTGTCCAGTTCAGGTGGTCTCTAGTCTCACCCTCTCTCATTCCTCAAAGAAACTAATAGTTTTGGAATAGCTACTCTGCCATGAATGTTCTCATCATGCAGCTTCCGTTGAATAGTTTCCATGGATACTGGGTTCTGAAGATGGGTATTCATCTCGGACGTTATCTGCGGCTGTATATTCTTGCATTTTCGGGCGACTATTCTCTTCAACACTCGCCTCTCACGGTCTTTCAACTTCAACCTTCGCCCACTGTTGTGCTTCGCAAAAGATACCTTACCCAAGTTTGTGTAGGCTCTTATAACGCTTGACTCAGTGGTCCTTGAAACACGTGTGCTGGATAGAAGCCCAGTAACATGACCACTAGACAGGACCGCCGCGTGGGTATTAGGCGCCCTTGTTCAAGTTGTAATTTGGCGCCCCTTAATGAGGTTCTGTTACACTCTTATAAAGTGCTACAAATTATATATAAAATACTCTTTTATAGCATTCGAAATTTGACTTTCGAACTGAAAAGCTTTAAAATTATAATATTAAAACACGTTTGTCTTATTGTTTTTTTTTTATTATTATTATTTTATAAATTTTAAAAACAAATCAAATCAAAAATGATATGAAATTTTTAAAGTAAAAAATAGAAAATATGTTCAAATATTGATTCTCCTAGCTTTAGCAGCTACAAATGCTCGTATCAATTCCTTTATATTTAATTTATCCAAAATGTCGCTCTCTGTGGATATAATTGACAAGTCCGATAATCTCTACTGCGCCATAGTAGATCGCATGTAGTTTTTTTTATAATTTTAAGTTTTGAAAACTTCGTTCTCATGTAGCCATCGAAACTGGCAGGGTTAAAGAAATCCGTAAAGCTATCGCAATATTCGGAAAAGTATCGATAAAATTCTTTGCATAAATATACTTTAAAACATCAATAGGTGACAAATCCTCTTTGGTAATACATCAGGTACTAAATTTTAACTTTTATCTAATAAATGTTTAAAATTAACATGCATTTTTTTTTGTCTTTCACACCATACTGCACTACAGATAGAAAAAAAAAATATGTTTTTAAAATAGCAGCGAGCTACCACAGTATACCTACTGTCCAAAACACATTTGAAGTTCATGAATTTGCAAAAATTCAATATTAAGTAAGCAAGGGCCTAGATCAAAAAATATGACAAGTTCGAGATCTTCTGTTCTAATCTATGGTGCTGACGTGTACTGTTTTTTATTTCATAACTCAATACAAGTACTCATACTAATTTAATCTGCAGGAAATAGATATTGTTACAGGTACTCAGTTACTCTTCTACAAACTTGCAAATTTTCTGCCTGAAAATTAATGTTTACATAGAAATTTTTAATAATTACAAAACAACCTGATTTTACTGTGAATATTTAAAAAAAAAATTGTTTCTGATTGCAATTTATTAAAATTCCCTTCAGTTTGATTGTTAGAGGAATATCTAAAATTTTAATTTTACAATTTCTTTGTCATTTGGTTGAATTGTTTGGCAATGTTTGTAGGTTTATGCATAAAAAATTTACAAATGTAATCAAAATTTATGCAATAATACTTATGTAAGAATATTTTTTGATCTTTGTATGTTTGAAAAGTTACATCGTATACGTTCCTTACAAAAGATAGTATCATTTTTTAAGAACTTTTATATTCAACTCCTTTTTTTAAAAAAATAATATTGTGCAGATATAATGCTTGACATGAATTTTTTTTCGTAAAAGTTAATGTACATTACGTACTGTTCCATAACGTACATAAAGTACATTAACAGTTTTTTGTAATTTTTTCACTTTTTGTTTTATATTGGCTTATGTTTAAGATATTAAGATTGTACAATGTTCGAAGAACTGTTGTATATCAGTTAATTTTATTTGTTTCAATGATACTCTACAGCTATGAAAAAGTAAGATATCGTGTACATAAAATAAAAAATTCTCAAAAATGAAGAAAAAAACTTTTTTCCCCTTCTTTTTGTGATCTGAAGTAAATTTCAAATACTTTAGGATATGAGTAGGGTATTTCAGAGTAATATATTTCTCAAAAAATAAGAATAATTTTAACACAAATGTGTGTATTTCAGTAACCAAATGTTCAGTGAATAATTTGGTTACGATAAATTTGAATTTTTAAATCTTTGTATGATAAGACATAAACAGTATTATATTCAGAATATGATGAACTGTGCAAATATAAATCACATCACAAACGTTGTACAAAAAGGTAAATGAAATTTTCAACAAAGAATAATTCTACAAAATTAAGGCAAAAAATTTCATATTAACCAGCTTTTCTGGCATTTACACATGTTGTAAACATTAATTTACAATCAACTTTTGTTTCCTTGTTTAGTATGAAAGCAAATATTTCTGTTTTTGAAAGGTAGTTTTCTGTAGTATCATTTGAATCAAGAATATTTTACTGCATTTATTTTTATTATTTTTTATAAAGAAAAATTCAGAGAATTTATAAAATAAAGTGCATTTTAGACCGGGGATCGGAAAGCTTTCAAGAAAGAACCAGTTGTTAATGAAACAAAATATCGAAAGTATCAGACACCTACTTGATATGAGCTTCCGGCGAAAAGGTCCCCCATCCCAGCAACAGTCGCGCTAAGACTGTCGTGCTCCAATTAATATTTTTTATATTATTTAAATAAGTTTTAAACAGAGAGAGAGAGAGGCATTAACATTTTCCATTCCTTCAAAAATGAAGAAATATTGTAGACATTATTTATTTATTTTTATTTCTATCTATAGCTCAATGCAAGAGCGATCAGTGTCAAAATATCAATGCTAGGAATTAAACTTTGAAGTTCGTGAAAAATACTTCAATAACCAGTTCTACCTTAAGTACTACTTTTTGAAATTTTATGTTTTCACTAATAATTAAACTTTATAAAACTGTTCTTGCATAGAAAAGTGTGTTTTTGGAAGATGTATTCAAGCAAAGAAAACAAGTATTGATGCATATTAATCAACATAAAAGTACTATAAAAATACATTGAAATATATATATAAATATAGACGAAAATCTTAAAATTAGCTTATGTAACACGAAAAATCTACAAAATAAATTTTTTTTAAATTATATTTCATTAAGCCGGACATTATTTTCACTGCCTCTTTTGCAAAGGAAAGAAATAATAAATGTATGTTTTGATTTTATTTTAATATGATAAAAATGTTTGTACATTTTTTTAAGTCTCAAGTGAAAATACAAAATAAATCAAAAGTGAAATCATAATTACCGTTTGCAGTTTTAAAGGAATGAAGAAAAATTGAAGAAATTACTGATTTAAAATTGCGTCAACTCTCTCTGAAAAAAAAAGTGATTTCCTGACGGCAGTGGCGTAGCTAGGTATTTAAAGGCCCTGGTGCAAAAAAAAATGAGGGCTCTATTTTGGTTGAATTCTATCAAGTTAAAAAGTAAAAATATGGGAATATTTAAATATATACAAAGCTACAATTTTTACTTACTGTCTTATCTTTCTTGGCGTTGTTTTGCGCTTAAACGCACCGCGCGCACTTGGTTTCTTTTTTTCTTTCTTTTTTTTTGAATCTATAATTTTAGTTCTATAATTTATCTAATACGATTTGTAAATGCTCGAGTATTTACTGACGTTAAAAGGAAGCAAAAACTTAATGCTATGCTATAAAACGTCGTTGGAGAATCCCTAGCTATTAATTTATTCGGGAGGATCGAACTCACATCCAACAGAGGGCTTAGAGGTACAAAAAGGATTCACCGAGATAGACAGGAAATGATACAAAAATATGCATGAACAAGAAAATTTAATACAATATTTTTATAGTTATTTTTAAAAAACATATCTGCAAAAGAGCAGAGGAGGGGGGGGGGGACAAAATTACATTAGTAAAATTACATCATCATATAGGAGAAGATTGCAAAATATTGAAACAGGAAACTAGCTTATTATGAATAACATTGTTATTAAAAATAGAATGTAACTAAGAAGGAATTGCTTGTGTAGTTTTTTTAAGATGAAAAATAAGTATAATAAGATTTTTCATGGAACTTGAAGTTTTTATTTTCAAATAGCAGTCTATAAAAAAATGAAAATATTGAAAATAACAAGAACTTTTCAATAAGTAAAGTTCGCAACACTGAACAAACAATGAAAAGAATTTAGGTGAAATCCCTACAAATTCGAAATTACTTTCAACTGAATTGCGACGATTACAGTTATATGTTGCAACCTTTTATATTTATTTCTTAAATTTGGAAGAAATCACAAATTCGGCTGCCCTTGTGTATAGATATCCTGCTTAGAATCTAAAGGAATTCATGATACCAAAAAGATTGTTGTAGATCGCGATAAAACAGTGACTCTCAAACTTTCAATATTTGCGACCCAAATTTCAGTCATAATTTTCATCGCGCCCCACTTCTTACAATAACAATGTACTGAATGCAATTATAATGTACTTTGATGGTAAATACGATGCAATAAGACTTTGATTATAAACGCACTAATTAGATAAATATTAAGTTTTGTATATAAATTTTGTACATGACAAGCCCAAGATCAGTTTGAATGTGTATTTCATTTTTTTATTATATAAGAGTATATTTTGTTTTGAAATTATTTTAAATTGCAAATTATTTTATTAAATTGATAATTATTTTAAATATTTTATTTTCGATTTTTCGCAATATGCCCCCCCCCCCCAAGTAGGGTTATCACGCCCTCGAGTTCGAGAAACGCTGCGATAAAGATGATTTTATTTCGAGATTTGAGAACAGTTTAATAACAGGTATACATGACACAAAATATTATTTGGGGAAGAAAAGCCAAGCAATTTACATAATAATTTGGCCAATAGTGAAACGAAGAATTGATAATTTAGATATAAAAACGAAAGAGAATAATTGGCTTTTTAATAAACATGGGCGGTTGCACGTTCTCTGTAATTTTAATTTTTTTTCTCTTTTTTTTTTCATCCTCCAATTTTTTGCGCCCCCAAATCTTTTGCGCCCTAGGCATGTGCCTAGCCCCCTCAGGGGGCTCACCTTCTTTAGGTGAGTACGGGTGTCACAATCCCGAGGTGCCCTAGTGATCTTTTCCTTTTCCCACGGGTTTACTGTCTTTGGTAAACACGGGCTTCACGAACCCGGGGTACCCAGTGATCCTTCTCTATTTTCGACCCTCTTTCTTGTCATTCAATTCATTCTTTCTTTCTCTTCCCGTCTAGACCACAGATATTAAAACAAATGTTTGGTGCAGTATAGCCGAAATCGGCTCTTGCGCCAATAAACCCCAAAATCACTCACGCATGTGCCTAGCGTGCCTAAGCGGAAAAGCGGGCTTGGTAGCGGGGGGGGGGGTACGTTACGCCACTGGACAACGGTTATCACATAATAATATAATATTATGACTTTTGCCAATTGACATGCAGTTTGAAATTAACTGTTTTTCGGAGGGAATGTACGGGAATAATATTTGATGACATTAAAACTATCCGGTTCATGGTCTTATTAAGACGGAGTCGAGAACGAAATGAGGCCCCCACTGAGAGAGGGTCCTGGGCCCGGGCCTAGTTGGCCCATGCCTTGAGACGTCCCTAACTACAATACAATACGACTTTAATTATAAACCGCACTATTTATCAAGATAAATATTTTGTATATGACAAGACCAGGGGAGTCACTAGTAATTCCTAAACTTGTTTTTAATTGAATATTGATAACTTAATTATCAAATACTTTGTGCAGTACTGATACATTTATAAGTGTTGAGTATTATATGAATGGGAATTTGTATTTTTTTTATTATATAATAATGTATTTACTTTGTAATTATTTTAAATAAGTAAATTATTTTATCAAATGGATAATTATTTTAAATCTTTTGTTTTCGATTTTTCGCGATAGGTTGGCGCCCCCAAGTAGGGTTATCACGCCCTCCTAGAGAGCGCGTCCCACAGTTTGAGAAACGCTACGATAAAGATTTTATTTCGAGTTTTGAGAACTATTTAATAACAGTATACATGAAGTAAAATATGATTTGGAGAAGAAAAACCAAGCAATTTACATAATTTTAAAAATGTATATATATTATCATTGCAAACGAAAAGCAAACAAAACAACGACGTTGAGCCACAACATCTTCTCATCATATAATGAATCAAAGTTTATGCCGATACAAATCATTCCCAATTCCTATTGTTACATGTTACCAATTCTTAGATTTTGAACACGTTCCGTATAATAGCGCGAACTCCACACGGAATGTATTTTTATTGTGCATATCGGAAATCAAATTTGTTTTACACAAACGAAAACAATCCGCAGAAACGAAAACAAAATTAAATTGAATTAAAATATAAAATTTTAAAAATAAAATCTTATTTTATTGCTAAAAAAATATAAAACATGCAAAATTGCAAGTTTTTTATCAACAACTTTTTGTAAGTAACATTAAATTAAAAAACTATAAGTACTTTAAATTTTGGCGCCCCTAGCCTCAGGCGCCCTTGTGCGGTGAACAATTTTGCCACCCCACGCGGCGGCCCTGCCACTAGATATAAGTGATCCCTCCCGTCCGGAGTCTGTTACTGGCTTACTTAGATACCGCCAGAGTACTCCCCCTCCAGTGAGTCGGTGGATAGGCGAACAAACAGATACGAACCAGGTATCGTAGTTTTGATTATGTATATGCTGTGATTATTTGTGTGTCACGTTGTTGTAAATGAGCGTATTTAAGCTGGCTTAGATTCAGTTGAGGTTCTGAAATATTATCCCCGCATTTGAGTATCTCACCTCTACACTCTACTATTGTTTATATACCTTAATTAGAATTGTGTTGTGTCTGTTTCATAATTATGAATAAGAATTAATAAATCAAATTAGATTGGAATAATGTCTGTTGATTATTTAGTTCCTCCTATACATCTATCCGGGTTTTACAGATAGACAGGAGGGTTCGTATGTAAGGGGTAACCAGAGGTTACCACAAATTTCTTTAAGCCTGTCCGTACATAAAACTACATTAAAAGTTCAACTAAATTATGTTCCTAAGGAATTTCAAGTTACAGAGCAAAAATTTTGAGTCTTTTTTTTTACGTAGACAATTGCAACCGAAACGTAAATAATAAAGAACTGATTAACTTTTTATTTAATCAGAAAAGTGTATCAGCCTATTACATTTAGGGAGATTTCGAGACGAGGGGGGGGGGGGGTGTAACGAACTTATTTGAATTATATTATAAATTAATTTGACCTAGAAAAGTATGGGGCTATGATATTGCTTATCAGAAGTCTGTTATGATATTTCGATCAGTACAAGAGAGAGGGCTTTAGTTATAAAAAAATTTTCATTTATAAAAATTCATCTTAATTTATCAAACCCCCCCCCCCCACTGAAATTGGAATGAGTAGAACATAAATGTCTCCAATTTTAAAGATATCTTTCAGTTAAAAATGCAGCTGATATACACACAATGATCAATGAATTAGAAACCCAAGATTAATATTTTATTGGACCCCCTTTTGCACGGATAACTGCTTTGGTTTGTTTGGACATCAAGTCTACATGCTTCTGGAGTGTATTTACGTCTAGAGAATACCATTCATTTGATTTTTAAATCTTGTAAATTAAATAGAAGAGGAGAGGGCTGTCGGATGTTTCTTTTCACCATACCCTATACATTTTATATGGAGTTAAGATCCGGGTTATGGATTGACTAGGGAAGGTGCTGGAAGTCAGACTGATATTCAGCTAACCAATTTTGATCACTTATAGCATGATGCATCTTTGCATTATCGTCTATGAAGCATCTGTCACCATCAGGGTAAAAATGCAACATTGCAGGGTGCACTTGTTCTGCCAGTACATCTAGGTATCTCGTGGCTGTTGTTTTTTTGTTGTTGTTTTTATCCTCGAGGAACACCAGGCCACCATTTCCACGCCAACAGAACATGCCCCATATCATGATACTTCCACCAAATCTTCACATAGAGTGAGTAGGGCAAGATGGATTCATGTCTTCGTGGGGTTCCTGTAAAATTCGACGTCTCCCATCAGTGCAAATTAATGTGTAACGTGATTCATCCGACCACATTACCCGTTTCTAATCCTCAGATGTCAATTTCCCGACACCACTGCTAATGAATTTTTGCATTTCGGACAGAAATAAATGGTTTTCTCGCATGCACCCGACTATGCATTCCTATCCTCTGCAATTCTCCGAACTTGGTTCAAGCTTAAATCTATTAGGAAGTCTTGGTTGACGATTTTTGTCAGTATATCACAGTATAGTCCCTATTATGTCGTAGAATTCGTCGGAGACGACGCCGATCACGCTCTTGGAGAACTGTGCTCAAGCCACAGTTACGTCTTCTGGAGAAGGACTGTGGGTTCCAATTCCAACTTTTGAAAACCCAATGAGATTTACTGTCTTCGAAATCGAAGCCCCTGTTGAACGGACAATCTGCCGTTTTTCCTATTTTGCTTCATTCATCGTGACGCACACACCTCACTTTTACTAGCATTCTAACCACGTGCAACTCACGTCATAAAAGGAAATTTGCATACTTCATCCCTTTGCACGCATTAAATTGCATATCTCAAAGGTATCTAATTAATTGTGACTAGTGTGAGTAGCTTGTTTCCAGTCAACAAATGCTCAGTAATATCGGTATTGCTGCGCTCTAGAAAGACGTATCAGGCATCTGCGTCGTGTATTTTTATTGGGGATTCGAGCAAAAAAGACGTTGCCTCTCAAAATTCATATCCTTTTTATTATATCCAGAGCACCTTCACTTGCAAACTGGTGCTTCATACATTCTTTTAGGTCACAAGGAAAGGCTTTCAGCTGGAAGTCCTTTGAATCAATTGGGTAAAACTCTTGAAGATTCAGTTATGATTGCTGGACATGATTACTTCATACAATTTTAATCGATTCTAAGAGTCTTATATATATATACAGCTGGCCACCGTAAATGCAACACCCTGAAGGAAGCACACAAATTACATGAAATTTACAACATGCATTAGCGGAGGGGAGATATGCAAATGATTAGAATTTCAGCCCAGACACACATCACGCACGCGTGTGGCGCCACCTCAAAGCGCTATTTAAGGCTTGGAGATTTCGATGATTTCAAGTTCGGCAATTGTGTTTTTCTTCTGGGTTTTTCAAAAAACGATCAGTTATGTCTCGTAGAAAACAGCGATAGGCTTTTAATCAAGTATCCGAGTTCGACAGAGGAAGGATAGTGGCCTACCGAGATTGTGGATTATCTTTCAGGGAAATCGGTAGTCGTGTTGGACGAAACCAAACAACTGTAATGCGGATATATGATCGTTGGATGCAGGAGGGTACGACGGACCGACGTGGTCGATCGCATCCACCTCAGTGCACCACTTCACGTGAGGACAGGCAAATTGGGCGCATGGCAGTGACGGATTGCTCAGTCACATCATGTACCATAGCACAGCACATTGAGTCTGTAACGCATCATTCAGTGTCTGCGCGTACCATTCGACGCCGTTTACATCAGAGTGGTCTGTCCGCAAGACGTCCATTGCTTAGTCTACCCTTGACGCAGAACCACAGACGTCTCCGCCGCCAATGGTGCGATGAAAGAAGGATGTGGGTGGCAGAATGGAATGAAGTTATCTTTACTGACGAGTCACGCATCTGTCTGCAACAGCACGATGGTCGTATTCGAGTCTGGAGACATCGTGGAGAGAGGATGCTGAACAGCTGCATTATGCACTGCTACACTGGTCCTGCACCGGGTATTATGGTATGGGGCGGTATTGGATATCACTCTCGCACTCCTCTAGTACGCATTGCCGGTACTTTAAACAGCCAGCGCTACATCTCCTAAGTGTTGGAGCCAGTTGTCCTTCCTTATCTTCAGGGCTTGACCACAGCCATATTTCAACAAAATAATGCGCGACCACACGTGGTACGCATTGTCCAAAGGTTCTTCGTCAATCACCAGATTGAATTGCTTCCCTATCTGGCTCGCTCTCCGGATCTTGCGTCGATAGAAAACATGTGGTCCATGGTTGCTCAACAATTGACCCAGATTACACCCCCAGCTGCCACACCATATCAAATTTGGCAACGTGTGGAAGCTGCTTGGTCTGCTGTACCCCAAGAACTCATACAAAGTCTCTTTGAATCAATGCCGAGGCGTGTGGCAGCGGTGATCTCCAACAATGGTGGCTACTCTGGCTACTGATTCTGGCAGGAAGCACACTTCACAGAAATCTATAAATTTAATCATTTGATACTTGGTCAACATGTTATCTACAAAATAAATTTTGTTGTGCTATCTCTTGTCTTTCTTGGTGTTGCATTTACGGTGGCCAGCAGTATGTATATATATATTTTTTTTTTATTGCTGCCTATTCCTAACCACTATTTCTTTTTTCTGTCATATTATGTCAAAAAATAAGCATATATTTTATAAACATTTTTATGATGAAATCAATTATATTATTAGAAGTATTGAATTTAAAGAATTATGCTAGTTTTTATTTCCATTGGAAAGAACATATTTTTTCTTAAAGTTGGCTTTTTTCCGAAGAAATATGCGAACTCAAAAGAACACTTTACAAAAATGTATATAAGATTTAAAAAGATAATACTGTATTTACAGTTAATTATTCTCTTAAAATTCTGTTTTTGTGTGGTAAATTTTAAAACAAGAAGGCAAGCACATAGTCCAATATCGCAATCGAAACGAAAATATCTTTTTTTTCCCCACCTGTTTTCCAAAATCGTTTCTTTTCGAACAACACACAATGCCTTGTTGGTCTCAGTTTTTTGTCACGGTGAGAGGAATCACTTCTAAAAAGTTTTTTTTCTGTCAAACGTAAGGGACTGGGCAAAATTCCTGGTCGTCCGTCCTTTTTTCTCATTTACCACCCCATGTAAAGGCCCCAATAAGGCGATCTATAATATCAAGCCTGAAATTCAAATGAGATAATTTTCCTCCCAGTTTCTGATATAAAACGGAAAGCATTCCAAAATGATGTATCTAAAATATGGAAGATAATTTTTTTGTATTATATCTTGCCTCTTTTTTTTTTTGTTTTTGTTTTTTGTTAATGGGTAATTTGTGAGAAGCTGATCGATTCTATCTACACCACAAGAGAAGACCAATAGCAAACTTTCATTACTTCCAGAATCATTTACAGAAATTTTAGACTCACTACCTGAGTCATTATCAGAATTATTTTCAGTTATGGGCCTTTCATAATCACTTCTATTTTAAATTCCAAATTTAAAAGAAATAGTGTTCGTAGTTTGCGGTACACCGATCTAGTAAAAAGAAAATTCTCGCCTTATCTAATCTAAAAGAATGCAGTAAAACCTAACATTGAAACCGGTTTTGACATTTTTGTTTGATGTGTAACATCTTTCCTCTCGGTTGCTGGAGATTTGTGGGAGTGATTTCGTGAAAAGGGACGGAAATGCGTAACAGGAAGTTGGGGAAGCATGCGCTATTCAGTGAAGTTCTGTTTTTCTCTTTCATTCGGGAGGGGATCCGCCCCACCCCCTGCGGTCTAGGCCGTGGGATCTTTGTTTTTGTTTTCTCACTTTATGATCAGAGAAGAAGCTAAGTCCTTTAGCTGGATCTTGTAAAGATATATCTACGTGGGGCCCAACTCTAGTAGCCATCAAGCTGCCAGCCTTTTTTATATTTTTAAATGTAGCATTTCAAAAGATTCTAATTCAAAAACTCGGTTTCGTTTGCGCTTGACTCTAAATCCACTTTGCACATACCAGCAAGTCTTATTAGACTTTACCACTAAGGATAAACTTGCGATCCTTACGCTCAATTGTCAAAGTGTGAGGGTTCACCAAACAGATTTCGACGTTATTTCACAAAGATATTGTACGTTACTCATGTTGGCAAAGACGTGGTTAGATAAAGACGAACGTGTTTCGATACCTAACTTCGATTGCTGCGTACAATTTAAACGACCGGGCCACGGAGCAATTGGTGTTGCGATCTATCGCAAACAGAACAACTCACATGTTGTGGCTCCTCATATGGATATTACTTATCGTCAATCAAGTGGACTGGATATTGTTAGTCAAGATATTGGGGACATATGTGCGGCAGAATGCTTATTTGAAGTGATTTCGATGGTCGTATACATTTCTCCGAATCAAACGGTTCAAAAAATTAAAGATTTCCTGCATTTTTTACATTTTACATATACCGAAGGTGGTTCTGCTCTTTTTTTAAAAAAAACTATCACTCGCTTCCCATGATTTTGAGTTGTGATTTTAAAGTTAACTTCAGTTTTGAATGATGAACTCAAGCTCGAAATGAACACAAATCGAAACGTTTGGATAACTAACAGTGGTACTGTTATTGACGCTATTTTTCAACGGTTTTTAAATACTTTGAAATCACAAGTATATGAGTCATATTTTAGGTATCATAAGTTATCATTACCGCTCTTCCCCAAATTGAACAAGAATAATTATTTTTGATAAAAAAAAACATCGCATTACTCCTTGTGTTAATTAAATAAAATTTTCATTAAAGATATTTTTTTTCCATAGAAAATTATTTCCAATCATACTCAATTCATTTTTTTCAGGATTCAAGTTGCTATTGCGAATATACCACGATAACATGTCAGATGTTACACATCGTATGAGACTACTGTAAAGCTCGGTTTTTTTTTTTTTTTTTTTTTTTTTTGTAATCAATTTTACTCGACTAGTAGAGACATCTGTTAGAAACATTGCACACTAAACGAGCAAAAAATACGGGCAAAACAGAGGATTAAAGTAGAAAAAAGTGTTGCCCGAGCGACGCTTGAGCAAATCAGGGAAGTGCCGTTTCAAGTGCCCGAGCAGTGTTCGGGCAAAACAGGGAAGGGGTTAATGTAACTGGGGTAGCCGAGCGATCATGGTCACAAACCCATTTCCAACATTGTCTCTTTTGAGTCGGGAATTCGGATCTGAGAACCATTAAAAGATCCATCATATATAGGAGCTGATGCACGCTAAATTTGTGGACATATTGTGCATGCCCAGGTGTGTCTTCTTGGCCGTGTTTTAAAATTACGAAATCCTTCGTCAATAGCTACGATTGTCTCTATGGATGTATTGGGGATGCGGATCATTAAGTGTTTCATAGAATTTTTACTAAAAAATTATCTTTCTGAGTCCACCGATATATTCCGTAAATAGTAGCAAAAGATATTTCCGACAAAATTCAATAGTTTTTTTCCCGCTGATTTCTTTTTTTAAAGTTTAATAAAAGAAAAGAAAAAGGGAAGAATTAAAATTGGATTCTCTTCCATCAGGTACTGACTTCATTTATTCAAAATTGAAGGAAAAATTAAGCGGAAGAAGCATTTACAGGATATACTGGCGTCATTTAAATAGATGTATTATCTGAGTTTTTGAGAGAAATTTTGTTCTGTTTGTTTCTTGTATCTTTAACACACCCTTTTATAAGCTTCACTTGTATATAACGGAATCTTTGAACTCAATTTTTGCCCACTTTAAAAGGTCAGATTAATTAGAAATTTTGTTCACTTCTCCAGGACTGAGGACAATAAAATAATTTTATAATTTTGTTCCATTGTTCTGTTCAAGATCATCAGGATTAACGATTTCCCATTTTCAGATCCCATCCCGCATCTGGCAACTAATTTCAGATCCCATTTCCATATTTAATGACTAAAAGATTAAATTACAACTTTGTTCTATTAACTAACTATAAGGGTATTTTTTATTCTTTTTAAACTATAATTTTTTGTTTTGCTTCTTTTGTCATCAATTTTGTAATGGCGGTGCTTTTATATTGTAAGCATATCCAAATATATATATATATATATATATATATATTATTTTTTTACTTCCCTTACCCTGTATTTTTTATTTTTGAGTTTTGCATATTTTTATCCCAGTGCAATTTGGAACTGTGTCATTCCGGTCTTACAAGTTTGTTAATATTTGTCTGCAATTTAGAACTAAACATTTAAACTTTTCTGTAAATTATATAATTTTACTGTTGTGTACTTTTCTTCGATAAGATTTTTGTCCAATAAATGCTAAAAAAGAAGGTGCTTGCTTCGCGGAGGACTGATTTGTAGCTGAAACTCTTTTGGTAAGCTCGGTTTCCTTGGTTACCTGGAATAAATAACGATTAAGAGCCGGCCGATAAATCCACCTATAGCTCTTGTGCTACTTTGAAGTGCGACGATACTAAACTATCAATCAACCCGCTTTAATTGCTTCTGTGCATCTAATATCTTTTACTATTAGCTGTTACAGTTACAGTAAAATATCGAAAAAGGTACAAAGACTCTCGAATTAAGAGTATGGAATTAGACAGCACGTGGCATTTTCCACACCAGATATAAAATTTTCATTTTTCATTTCTTAAAAATATACTACTAGAATATTTAAATCCCATTATAAAACTTTTTGATGTGTAACATCTTTACTCTCAGTTGCTGGATATTTGTTCGAGTGATTTCGTGAAAAGGGACGGAAATGCGTAACAGGAAGTCGGGGAAGCGCGCGCTGTTTTGATTTGACCAATCAGCGCCCTTGGTGGTGTCTCTTCGGTACCCTCGTCTCGGGATCCAACTCTAGTAGCAATCAAGCCACCAGCTTTTTGAATTCAAAAACTCGGTTTCGTTTACTTGACTCTAAATCCACTTCGCCCATACCAGCAAGTCTTATTAGACTTCATCCAGAATAAACTTGCGATTCTTACGCTCAATTGTCAAAATCTCAGGGCTCATTGTGTATGAAATCTGAAGTTATATTTATATGTGTAAACTATATTAATAACTATATTTACTGTTAAGCGTATGACAAAGATCATCATTCTTGAAAAAATACGAGTAAGTAATATATGGACATTATTGATCGTCAAACAAGTGGACTGGGTATTGTTAGTCAATATATTGGGGACATTTGTGCGGCAGAATGCTTATTTGAAAATGTACAAATAGTTATTTTGGTGGTCTCACACATTTCTCCGAATCAAACAGTTAAAAAAATTAAAGATTTCCTGCATTTTGTACTTTTACCGCATACCGAAGATGGTTCTGCTCATTTTAAAAGAAAAAACTATCACTCGCTTCCCATGATTTTCAATGATGATTTTAACGTTAACTTCAGTTTGCCAGAAGCTGAGCCGCTCATAGCCTTTCTGAAATATGAACTCAAGCTCGACATGAACACAAATCGAGATGTTTCGACAACTAACAGTGGTACTGTTATTGACGCTGTTTTTCAACGATTTTTAAAATACTTTGAAATCACAAGTATATGTGTCATATTTTCATAAATCTATTGTCTCTGCTCTTCCCCAAATTGAACAAGAATAAATATTTTTGATAAAAAATTGCATTACTCCTTGTGTTAATTAAATAAAATTTTCATTAAAGATATAATTATTCTATAGAAAATTATTTCCAATCATACCCGATTCATTTTTTTCAGGATTGAAGTCACTATTGCGTATTTACCACGATAACATGTCAGATATTACACATCATATGCGACTACTGTAAAGCTCGTTTCTTTTTTTGTTTTTTTTTTTGTTGTATTTGCGTGTGATTTTGGGTAAATTAGAAGAAACACACACAAGAAAAATATCTGAGGGGTGAAACAAAGTTTATTTACAGAGTGCATGAAGAAAAATACATAATTTTGACATTTCTTTTTCTCGAACTATGTACAATGAGGAATGAATGATGTGCCCTTGGCTGGGAAGTGTCAGGGCGATGATATTGAAGGGTATGTACATACGCAGGGTGCACAGAATTTGAAATAAATAGAAAAAAAAAACCTTTCCAGAAAATATGTACACGTCGGGTTAAAGAAGCTGTACCCGATTGGGATGGGAGTGCCCAAAATAATTGTACTTCTCCCCTTTATTTTCTTTTGTGCAAGCTGGAAATGATAAGGTGCATAATTTTGGTTGTTCTTTTTTTATATAGAGAGGTTTTTTTTATCAAAAAGAAATAATTAAATTTGTTATTGCTTCGAGTAATGAAAACAGAGTATTATATATATATAGGTAAAATCATCAACTGTTCTTAGCTGCAAAATATATAGTTAGAAAGATCACACAGCAATTTTTTTTTCTCCTGAGAAAAAGTTAAAGAAAGCAAATGTTAACTGCTTTTTTGGAATTTTAGTAAGGATTTATTTGATACAGCAGTAATTAACTGAATGTCATGATTTTGATTGTCAATGTCACATTTTTTTTTCCTTAAAAAAATGTTTGCAGAATCATTGAAGGATGGATTTTTATTTTACCTTCTATATAAAGGCTTTTAATTAATTTGGAAGCATCCATTACGGTGGTAACTCTCGAATAATGTGGAAGACTATGTTAACTTCCGATATTGAATCTTAGAATGAAGAATAGATGGTAAAACTTTTAGTTCTAATCATGGCTTAGAAAATTGAATCGAACAGCTATAGTTACCGGATAATTTTGATGACAAGAACTAATCTACAAAATGATTTTAAGTTCACAGAATGGACGGATGTTCTAAACTTTCAAACCGATGATTTGCCTAACTTAAATCAAATTTTATTTATATCTCAAAATGGTGAGAAAGGTGAATACATTTTTGAATTTACGAACGAATCCTATCAAACAAGATATATTTTCTGATTGATGAACTATCAAATTACCTGTTACCATTACAGATACATAAAAATGAATTTTTCAAACAGGAGATTCTAGATTAAAAATTACCTTAGCTGTGGCTGAATGCTATTGGGGGGAGGGGGTTGAATTGAGGGTGTAAGAAAAATTAAAGGTGGAGATGGGTTTTGAATTTAAAACTTGGGGCATTGAGAGGGGTCGTTGAAGTAGCAGACGAACTGGTTGATGGGATAGAAGGCACGTCCCATCATCTCATTGACGAGCTTGGCGGCGCCCCTGCCGCAGTCTTTGTGCACTTTCTCCACGATGCATTCCTCGGTACGGTCGATGGAACTGTTTGATTAGAAAAGATTAGAGTTAGGATAAAGTTTTCTGGGTTTTCTGACAAATATTACTCTTGTAAGATACTGTTTCGAATTTGAGTGATTCTAGTCGAAATAAAAATGCTTAAGAGAAACACACACACAAAAAGGGGGCTCTCCCTACCTTTTAAAAATGAGATCATTTCTGATTCAATGACTTCTTTTGGTGTTATCTTTTAAAAGGGTTGAAAATCTCGATTTATTTGAAAATTAAATACTAACAGGAATTGTATTAGCAAAAATTATAAATGAGAACGAAGAATGTAAATTCCTTAGTTTTATATTCGCTTTCTATT
>BMAO01005958.1:0-19114 GCA_019973975.1 Trichonephila clavata
CATGGAGGCCCCTAGACAGTCGAGTTCTCGGGGCCCCTTAGCCTGTTTTTGGAGCTCTAACAGAAAACAGAACACGCTTTTGTGGGCCCCTAAAAAGCACGGGGCCCATAGGCAATTGCTTACTCCTCCTAACGAGTAATCCGGCACTGGATTGGTATTTTGCAAATTTAGCATCAGTTTTATTTCAGTCAGCATGACAGAAATAGCGAAATATTTAAGTGAGATTGAAATTTCTCTAAATTGATGAATGAATCAAATAGTGAAATAGATGAAAGTAATTTTTCGAAAAAAACTGTAGAGCAGCGTTTCTCAAACTGTGGGGCGCACCTCCCCCCGAGGGGAAGGTGATAACCCTACGAGGGGGGGCACGAGCATATGGAGAAATAGAAGATTTAAAAAATTAGTTTACTGACATGAAGTAAAGCAAAATACTTTCTGACATAAAAAACACACATTACATTGCTATAATTTATACATATCATCTGGCGATATTACGTCATCGAAAACAAAAGCTCCTAGCTCCTACCTTACATGTGTAAGCAAAAAGTCGTAAATTGTTATCAATGGTCTTTTACCATTGATAACATTTTACCAGATATTATACGTTTATAAAATAGTATGTCACTGGCTTAAAACGATATAAGTTTTCCGTGTGAATTCTGAATCTCAGGAAACGCAATAAGAAAAGTTTAAAAGCTGGTAAAATTACTCAAAATAATGAGAAGACAAGGAGTGTGTAATCTTTGAATGTAGGAAAAACTTCTCATTCAAAGCGGAACCACAGAAAGATCGTTTGAAGTGAAATACAGATAACACTTAGGATGGAAAAAATCCATTCAGAATGTTATTTGCCTGTAAATGACAATAACCCCTTCGTCTATTGATTGATTGACTGTAATAAACGTCGCCAAAAAGATACAGGAAGGCTTGGCCCTTAGTCGGAATTTTTTTTAAGAGATGGTCCAGTGAAAGAGAATATTATATTTTATTTATACCGTTCTCTTTTATTTCTGTAACAACCAAAAGACTGGATGTGCAAATTATGGTGAGCAAGGGCTCAATAACTGCTACCCGTTTCGAGAAAAGATAGGACCATAAGCGCCAGAAGTCTTTCCGTCACCCTCCAAGTCTATTAGTTAATTATTTTTTTTAAGAAGTATCAAATGAGTTCTCAACGTTGGTC
This sequence comes from Trichonephila clavata, assembly GCA_019973975.1. Lineage (NCBI taxonomy): Eukaryota > Metazoa > Arthropoda > Arachnida > Araneae > Nephilidae > Trichonephila > Trichonephila clavata. Next base: position 1,184 of record BMAO01005958.1, read on the forward strand.
CTCTGGGGGGAAGGGGGAGGGGCGCGTTAAAGAAGAATTTCGGTACATTGGTCAAAAGCAGGGAATCGGGAAAAGCACGATCAAGATTTATAGCAGGCTTAAGGACGAATGAAAAGAATGGGACCAAATGACCCTGAGAAAAAAGACCCCTTTTCGAAGAAAACTGAGGAAATTTTTGCGTTAATTTGACTTTCGAACTAATTTCTTTTAGCTTCCTGCGCTTATACAGACAAATCGAAGAACCGTGTTTAAACAACAAAAAAAGGTAACTATATTTTCATTTTCAAATTCTTTTTTGATTTTTAAGATTTAATGCGCAGGTATTTTAATCATTGCGTAAATAAAGTGAAGAAAAATATTTTGTCACGTGTCATTACTATTTTATTTATTTATTTATTTTTCGTATTAATCATAAATATAAATAACTGTCATCAGTTTCTTAGAATATTTTCATGATGATTAACATATTTAAATGTGTTTCCGTAGCTTTGAAAACATTTTCGATTGGCATTGTTATTCAAATGAAAAAGTATTATTTGCCTCTCGTATAAAAATAATTTCTTGAGTCAGTTATAAAAAAGCGATAGTAGTTCATTTAAAATACAAAACATTAATGAGATTTTGAGTACATCTATTAATTATTTACCATACTTAAAAAATCCTAACAATAAATCGAAATTGAAATAAAAGGTATTATATTTATTGCGTTGATTTTTTGTTTGTAATCCTAACGTATTACGATAATTTTGTTTAGTAATATATGAGCCAATCTATAATTTCTAAATATTTAATTAAAATTGCTTCTAACTGTTAAAAGAATTTTCAAAGAAAGAAAGTATATTAAGTTTACTTAAAAATACACTTTTCTTTCTTTTTATTTAACGTGAAATAAACACATAATTTTTCTAATATACTTTAAAACTGCTTAGAGAACCATTATTTTGTAAGATTAAATTTTAAAAGCACAAATTCTTTTTTTTTTCTTTTTGTATTTATTGCCATTTTAAGAATGATTTACTGGCGATACTTTTTGATAAGATCTTTTGTCCAGACAATTTGAAAGGATATTCAATGCAATTTAATAATTAAATGTGTATAACTAATTATAAAAATACATAAAAATCGTTTAATTACTTTAAAATGCATAATTTCTTTACAATAAATAATAAAGTTAATCAAGTTCTAATAAAGTTTATCAAAATTCATCTATAACTATATTTAAAATCTTTAAAAAAGGCAACAATGCCAATACTATAGCAGAAATTTCTTATAAAAAGCATTTAATGAAATGTTTATTTTTACAGAACAATAATAAATGTTCAAAAATATAGGTACTATTTTTTAATTGCTCCTAGTTTAAAACTATTTAAAGTGGTAGCAAAATGTATTACAGAAATAAAAATATGATAAACACATTTTATAAATTAGATAAGAAAAGAGAAGATAGTGATTTCAAACAAAATAGAAATCTGAAAGTTATTCAATATGTAGTTAGATTGTTTACTTTTGAGAAATGGAACTTTGAATGTAATTAAGATATAAATTTAGTTGAAAAATTGTAGATTTCTTTTGTGATATATTGTGGCGTTTGTCAAACAGTTTTGAGTTATCTTAGAAATTTCAAATTATTTTGGAGATGTTTTATTGTTCTGTTTAGTCACAAGTATTAAGATTTTTGAAAAAACAAACAAGTATAGTAATAATACTAAACTAGAATGTGTAAAAAACATTTGTATTCAGTTAATGTTTTATTAACTTATATTTAGAAACTTTAAAAGGAATCTTTACAAAAATCAAGAGTATTATAATTGTTTTTCCAAAAAATCCCACAGTTTTTTAAAAGAAAACTAGAATTTTTGAGAGAAAGCTTACTTTTGGTTGAGATATTTTAATAATTTTGATTATAAGTAATCCGGAAGCTAAGCTACGTTTTGTTCTAGAAATTAAACTATGATTTCTGTAAAGAATAAAAGAATTAAACAAAATATGTGTGTATTAAATCAGAAATTTCATAATTCTATCAGAAAATTTGAAAAAAGATGAAAAGTAATTTTATGAGAGTTTGGAAAAAAAATTTTAATGCTTTAGAAATTTTAGCTCTAAATTTGGACTGCATATTAAAAATTGCAGATGGACATTTGATAATGCGTCTAATATGTTCGGGCGGTACTCAGGTCTACAGGGACGTATTAAAGAACACAGTTCAAGCGCAGTTTATATTCCTTGTGCCATTCATTCTTTAAACTTAGTAGGAAATTTAGCAGCAGAAAGTTGTAGCGATGCAATTAAATATTTTATGCTTGTACAGAAATTATTCATTTTTTTTCTGTGTCAACCCATCGCTGGCTAATTTTAAATAAAAATCTGGAAAGGAGTAAACATGCAATATCTGTGAAAAAAGTTTCAGATACACGATGGTCAGCAAGAGCAGTACGAGCTATAAGGCTTTGTTATACACACATAGAAGAGGCCCGGGCTGAAATCCGTGATACAAATGAGGAGAAGATCACAATACTAGAGGCAACTTCTCTTTTGAAATAGATGGGGAAGTATGAAACTTCCCTAATGACCGTGATTTGGGATACCATACTCCAGAGGGTGAGTGCTACTAGCAAAGAATTACAATCAGTTGGGTGTGAGCTATTAAAAGGAACTAATCTACTGAAATCTTAAGAAAATTATATACAAAATTTCAGGAATGAATTTGGAAAAGTAGAACAAAAGCAACTTCTTCATCAGGGCTCTCATTTGAAAAGGAAGTTGGACAAGCATGCAGGCAGCGAAAGTGAAATTATTTTCGGTGAAACTAAAGAAGGTCATGAATTTGAAAATAGGGAAAATTTCTTGGTCAACTCATTCTATGTCATATGCGATAGGACAAGTGCAGAACTATTCCGAAGAGCTGGAATAAATGAAACTGTTATAGAACACTTTTTTGTATTTTTTGACAAAGACGATATTGAATCGTTTAATTCTGACGATGAATTGGATGACTTTTTGCTATTTTTAAAAGAAAACAAAGATTCTATGAACACTCCAATAGAAATTTATCGAGTTGCAAAAGAAATGGTCTCTACTTTCCCTAATGTAGAGATATTTTAAAAATATTTTTAACTATACCGATATATCAAATGCATCAGGTGAGAAATCTTTTTCGTTTTTAAAGCGCGTTAAAAATTATTTAAGGAGTAGTATAGGAGAAGACAAATTGAACAGCATGGCCATATTATATATAGAACAAGATGTTTTGGACCAAATAGATACTGCACAAATAATCGATGAATTTGCCCGAGAAAAATCAAAACGTAAAGTTGTATAGCAAAATTTTAAGTAAGATTTTTTTTTAATTCTTTAAAATAAAGTTTAATTTTTTTTAGCGATACATTTTATTTTGAGAATTTAAGGTCAGCGAATTTTTTCACTATTTAAGTTTTTTGACTTTTCAGCCCAGGGGGCCCCCAAACCTTTTACCGCCAGGGGCCTCCAACTAGCTTAATCCACCCCATACCATAATACCCGGTGCAGGACCAGTGTGGCGGTGCATAACGAACTGTTCAGCATCCTCTCTCCACGCGGTGTCTCCAGATTCGAATCCGACTATCGTGGTGTTGCAGACAGATGCGTGACTCGTCAGTAAAGACAACTTCATTCCATTATGCCGCCCACATCCTTCTTTCATTGCACCATTGGCGGTGGAGACGTCTGTGGTTCTGCGTCAAGGGTAGACCAAGCAATGGACGTCTTGCGGACAGACCACTCTGCTGTAAACGGCGTCGAATGGTACACGCAGACACTGAATGATGCGTTACATTCTCAATGTGCTGTGCTGTGGTTCGTGATGTGATTGAGCGATCCGTCACTGCCATGCACACAATTTGCCTATCCTCACGTGAAGTGGTGCACTTAGGTGGATGCGATCGACCCCGTCGGTCCATCATACCCTCCTGCATCCAACGATCACATATCGGCATTACAGTTGTTTGGTTTCGTCCAACACGACTACCGATTTCCCTGAAAGATAATCCACAATCTCGGTAGGCCACTATCCTTCTTCTGTCGAACTCGGATACCTGATCAAAAGCTGATCGCTGTTTTCTACGAGACATAACTAATCGTTTTTTGAAAAAACCACAAGAAAAACACAATTGCCGAACTTGAAATCGTCGAAATCTCCAAGCCTTAAATAGCGCTTTGAGGTGGCGCCACAGGCGTGCGTGATGTTTGTCCGCGCTGAAATTCTAATCATTTGCATATCTTACCTCCTCTAAAGCATGTTGTAAATTTCATGTTATTTGCGTGCTTCCTTCAGGGTGTTGCATTTACGGTGGCCAGCAGTGTACAATGCTGTTGAAGCCTTAAAAAATAATTATGGTAATATCATGAATTTTCTTAAGACATTTAAAGACAATGAAAATGAGAAAATTGATTTTAGAAAAGATGCAGGTAATTCATTTAATAAATTAACAAAACTCGAATGTGCCATTTCAATTATATTTTGAGAAGAAATTTTAGGAAAATTGAGCTAACAAAAAATTACTGACTCTTCGTTTGGATATCTGTGAAGGGAATAAGTTAATTATGTCATTAAAGACTTTTATAAGCAATGTACGCCATGAATCAGATCAAAAACTAACGGAGTATCAAGAGACAACTAAAAAATTAAGTTCTAGTGTAGAAACAGAATATAGCGATGTGAACAAGAGACGGGGTATTTCAAAATTTAGAGATAAATCCAGAGAAAAATCTGTGTATGGAACAGAAAAATTTAAAAGAGACACACTTATTGTTGCGTTAGATAAGCTTGTGATAACGTTTGATTCCTTCTTACATCCAAACCCTCTTGTTTACCTATATACCCGGCTAGATGTGTGGGTGAAACAGAATAATCCACAGACATGTTTTCAATCTAACTAATTTATTAATTCTATTATAGATCAGTCACTATACAATTCTCATTAAGGTATATGAAATAAAGTAGAGTGCGGAGGTGAGATTCTATAACACGGGGATACTACTACAGACCCTCAACTAAATCTAAGACAGCTTAAATACGCTCAAATACAACTACGTCACACACTAATAACTAGCTCCTACTTAATCAAATGCACCGTACCTGAACCTTTAATGCATCTAATTCTACACTGGAACCTTACAGGCACTCTCTTCGGCTTGATCAAATGACGTTGGCTGCACGCTCTGTAATCTTTAACTAATTCCACTGCTTTTCAATCTTCATCTAACAACTAATTCTCAAACTTCATGTTAACTCCTACTTGCCCACATCCAATGTAGCAACTTCAGCCTGTCAACAACTCACTTCCTTACTGCCAACTCGCGAAAACCGAAGTTATATAATATACCTCATTTACATAAATCATATTCCCTTACTCGATGAAGGTTCGTTGAAATAAATATTTACCTTAAAGATATAAGAAGGGATTAATGGAACTGCGTATAGATCCGTCAAAAGCTAATCCTTGATTTAAATAGTAGAAGTCAAGCATATGCAGAATATAGTAAGAAATTTAAGTTTTTGATGGATCTTCAAGATCAAATTAAGGAGAACGTCGACCTGGAGTGTGTACGCGCAACGACCTTGCGCGCAACCCCTGATCCCAATTTAAATTTTGCTGCAACCCGGGTAAATTTGAGCAATAAGATTTACATCATTTGCTTCTACATTACAAAATTCTCTGAAAGTAAAATATAACCTCCAGCATTTGCTTCCAAACATCCATAACTGATTTTCAATAGCGTCTCTGCATAATGTTCCGAATCTACGTCATTATGAAGATGCACTCTCATATTCGTTTTCAGACTGAATTTTTCAACTTTTCCCCATAAGCTTGAATTCACCAGCCAATATATAATAAAAAAAAGTACCATTCCTCCTATAATATTTGTACTTTATCGTAAATCCTGAAGAGTTGATTTAACGCCTCTATAGCTTTCTTGTGAGACATAGTACTTTCATTCCAACACTTAAAGCTTACATTGTGGACGCATCCTGCTTTGAGAGCTATTTTTTCTGAAATTTCAGATGAGTGAATCTTCAAATGCAAGATTAAGCGATAATTTTAAAACGGAATGTGCAGTACGACCGTTGGTCAGTAAATCGCGGCTATACCAGAAGAAGCCTTAGCAACTGCTATCTTCTAGGTTTTCTGATGGTCATTAATAATAAGTTTAGCAAAAACGTTTTTCCTGTTCCTCCAGGGGCTTCGAGAAAAAAGAGTGCACCACTGCCGGATTCTATTTTGCGTAACACTTGTTGAAAAACGTGACTTTTTGTTCTGGAGTTAATTGAGGGATAAATTCTGTTACTTGATGTTGCAATGTTATAAATTTGTAGTTTAATTCTCAAGTAGTTTCATTATCGAAGCCATTTCCGTCGACACGTCTAGAGCTAATCATTCCAAAATCATGTAGCTTCTTCGTAACCATTCTGAAAACCTTTATTCCGTTTCATTGTAGATGTGTTCATTGAAAGGCATATTTGATTGCTTTTCGTCTCAAAATATCGTCCACCATGTAGTCTTTGTACTTATTCCAAAAATTCAAAGTAATAAATACCTTCAAAACTAATCAAAACTACTAAAGCAATCAAAACTTTTTATAAAACTGTCAACTATTATTACCATAGAATTTTCAATATCACACTCACGCAATTCGCTAACACTTTGTTTCGTTTCCCTCTTTAAAAAGTGGAAGAAAATTCGCATTAAAATATCTGGGATTGTCGGAATAGAGAACTTCTCTTAGCCAACGTGACGATATTTCTCAAAGTTTGAGTTTGACATTTAACAAACGTAACGTAATAAACGTTAGACGTTTAGTAAAAAACCATTTAAAAAATTGTTTTTTGTAAAGATGCTAAATTACACTATGTTTCAGTTATTTGTTACAAATGTGAGAAAAATTTTATTAAAATTTCCATTATTGACCAAATGCAAACTGTATCACCGAAATTGAATTTTTTTTTAAAAATACTTTTTAAAAATATTTTTCTCAAAAATAATTGTAATTTTGATGCAAAGAACGAACAAATGTATTTATAAATTGATAAATATATATGAATGATTGAGATACATATGTATGGATAGTACAATACGTATAAAATATTATAACATCGAATCGAATTACGTCGCCAATTGGCTCGATCTGCCACCAAGAAAGGGTGAGTGAGTGAGTGATTTTGGGGTTTATTGGCGCAAGAGCCGATTTCGGCTATACTGCGCCAAACATTTGTTTTAATATCTGTGGTCTAGACGGGAAGAAAAAGAAAGAATGAATTGAATGACAAGAAAGAGGGTCGAAAATAGAGAAGGATCACTAGGGTACCCTGGGTTCGTGAAGCCCGTGTTTACCAAAGACAGTAAACCCCGTGGGAAAAGGAAAAGATCACTAGGGCACCTCGGGATTGTGACACCCGTACTCACCTAAAGAAGGTGAGCCCCCTGAGGGGCCACCAAGAAAGGAATACCATTCCTAGCTTATTCAAAAGCACTAATTTTGCTAGCGCATGCTTGAAAATTACTCTTCTTTTATATAGTTTGTACTTTTCTCGCACTTGTTCAAGCACAATAACTTAGATCGAAGATAATATTATTTTAATTGGTTAATTATTTTGCATTATTCTTCTCTTATTCTGTTGTGAAAAATGATTAAAATTGGGAACTTATTTTCTTCGAAAGTGAATGCAGTGAAGTATTACCAAAAATATGGTGTAATACGTAAGTACCCGAAAGACTATGGAGCTTAGCGGAATGAGAAACGTAACGGAACGGCAAGGCAACATATAGATTCGTACTTATTCGTATTCATAGGGTGGGATCTACATAAGTAAAACTCTTTTGCCACGATTTTGAAAGCAACTACTGTATTCTGGTCATCTAATATATTAGTTATTAAATCTTTCGTTTATTTCAAGTGCACACGTTTTTTTAAATGCATATTTAATTCTTCTAAATCTACACTAGTTTATTTGTATTCTGCTAAGTCTTAGGCGTGATTAAAATCGCGCAAACAGGCTACAGCCGGAATGTAGATTTTATTCAAGGTGGCCGCCTCTCACCTCACGAAATATAAAGAATACAAAGTATTACTGAAACTTGATGAAACAACTGAGAACTGTAGAATTACGACCATTTAAAACGATTTAAAAAGTGGAATAAGAAGAAATTCCCTTTATTTTCCAAGTAAAACGGCGCAGAAAAGTGAAAAGGGAAATTGAATGTGAAGAATTTCAAAATTATTGTAGAAAAAGAAATTAAAATAAGCGAAAGCAATAAGAAATTAAAAATAAATAAATAAATCATTTGAGGCTAAAAGAAGAATTAAATACTAAAAAAGGGGCTTCATTATGGGAAGTGAAAAAAATTAGGAAACCATTTATTAAAAATAAAACTGTAGAAATTAGGTATTTACTACCATTAAAAAAATAAATCTGCCTGACAGAGTTGGAATTCACCACGCAATTTATTACTATTTTGAGAAAGTTGTTGAGTCTTTACCAGATTTATCACATTTTTCACTGGGGAAAATCAGTAAAACCTTAACTAGGTACGAAAAAATAAATTCAATCCTTTAAAAAAATGAAATTGACCAAAACAACGAAGTCTAGCGATTTTGGTATATTACTATTTCGAGTATGCCGGGGAACCTTAAGAGCTTGAAGAAGCTTCTGTACGGACTTAAATATTTTGTTCCTATTTAATTAGGTAAAGTTAAAGGCATATACAGCCTTCAATAAGCTCAACTACTTTTATTTAAAAATATGTTGATGAAATAATAAAATGTACCACTACTGAGATACACATCAAAAGCTTTTTCTTTTTTTTTTTTCAATTAAAACTGTCTAAAAGTAACTAAAAACAAGTTCAAACTCACTAATACTGTACGATAGCGAATCGATTATATCATTAAAGCCTTTCTGAATTAAAACGGTAGAATCTGACGTTTTCATTATATTAATATAGCTTTACCTTGCCTTAGGAAACCGTCCCGCTTAGGGAGCACACGTTTTTATTGTGCCATTTACCTTTACCCGTCTTTGGAGACCATCCTCATACAGGATGTTGACTCATAGCTTTATCGTGTCTGTGTAGACCGTCCTCATTTAGGATGCTGACTCATAGCTTTACCTTGTCTTTGGAGACTGTCCTTATTTAGGATGCTGATTCATAGCATTACCCTGTCTTTGGAGAGTGCCTTTATTTAGGAGGCTGACTCATAGCATTACTCTGTCTTGGAAACTGTCCTCGCTTGTGAATATCACGTTTATATTGCATCCGTATACCTTTACCCTGTCTTTGGACACCATCCTTCATTACGGATACTGACGCACAGCTTTACCCTGTCTTAGAAAACTGTTCTTGATCAGGATACTGGCACATAGCTTTATTTTGTCTACAGACACAGTCTTCATTTAAAAAGCTGACGTATTTATTGTGTCTACAAAGCATTACTCTGCTTTCGCCCACCGTTTTCGCTTAAGAGTGAATCTGACGTTTTTATTGCATTAAAATCGCTTTACTTTGTCTTAGGATATCGTTTGCGAATGAATTACTGAATTATTTTTTGTTCATTTTATTAATAAAAATATGCTCATATTATCTTTCAGTAAATAAATTGTTGTGATTCATGGCAGTAACTACGTTTGATAAAAAAAGATCTTAGATTTAATGTCTTATAATTATTCATTATTTTAAATTTTTAATTTTAAATAACTTTTAAATCATATTTTCCAATTATTAATTCTTTATTCATAACAAATATATACAGTGGACCCCAAAAGTGTTCGTACACTTGCAATTTCCTATAAAATGAAATGTTTTCAACTAATAAAAATTAATATATTGTAATTGTAATATTTTTATGATATCTGCAACTTATTCTTAATAGAATGACATAATTATTTTTTTTTAAAATGATATAACTATTATTTTTAAAAATTAATTATCAAAAAGCTATTGAAAAATTACGCCACAAAAGTCTTCGTACACCTAACAAAAATCTCAACTTAGCTTTAAATAATGTATTTCTTTCTTACTTTAGTACTTAGTAGGATATCTTTTAGTGTTAACAATATCTTTTAAATGTTTTGTTATAAATTTAATCAGTTTTTTGCAATTTCTGCATCGGTTTTTCTCCATGCTTCTGTTATTATTGTTTTTACTTCCCATTATGTGTTTATATGTTATGTTTTCTTTTTTTTAAATCAAATTCTCACCAAATATGTTCTACTAGGCTATATAAACTGATTCAGGAGGTTTTTTCAGAATTTTTGACAGTTATAGAGACACCAGCGGCGTACATTGAGAGCAGAGCTCTTGGCGTCATATCCTGCTAAAAAATGAAGTAGTCTCCTATATCCAAATTTTCGGCAGATAATTTAAAATTTCACTTTAAAATATTTAAATAGAGCTGATGATTCACAATACCCCCCATCAAAAAATATCAAATTACCTAATTTTAAAGTCGATTTACACACCCACACAAGAACTTCTCCACCTCCATGCTTCAGTATGGAGGTGGAGGAGTTCTTGTTCCACATAAAGTCATGGGATTAAATTCCTCATTTTTTCATTTACAGAATATTATATGCCCATCAGAACCAAAAATGTTTAATTTTCCGTCATCCCAATCAATTTGCTGTCAATTTTGAATTTTCTGAAACTTAATCCCAAAAATCAAATTGGATCAATCAACCATGGAGATCGACGTGTTCTTGCATGGAGGTGTAAATTGTCCTCAAAATTAGGTAATTTGGTATTTTTGGAGTGTATTTTGAATCATCAGCTCTATTTAAATATTTTAAAGAGAAATTTTAAATTATCCGCCAAAAATTTGGTTATAGGAGACTACCTCATTTTTCAGCAGGATAATGACACCAAGAGCTCTGCTCTCAATGTACGCCGCTGGAGTCTCTATAACTGTACAAAATTCTGAAAAAACCTCCTCAATCAGTTTATTTAGCCCAGTAGAACATATTTGGTGAGAATTTGATTTAAAAAAAAGAAAACATAACACATAACACATAATGGGAAGTAAAAACAATAATAACAGAAGCATAGAGGAAACCCGATGCAGAAATTACAAAAAACTGATTAAATTTATACCAAAACATTCAAAAGTTATTGTGGACACTAAAAGATATCCTACTAAGTACTTAAGTAAGAAAGAAATACAATATTTAAAGCTAAGTTGAGATTTTTGTTAGGTGTACGAAGACTTTTGTGGCGTAATTTTTCAATAGCTTTTTGATTATTAATTTTTAAAAATAATATTTGTATCATTTTTAAAAAATAATTATGTCATTCTATTAAGAATACGTTTCAGATATCATAAAAAAAATTACAATTACAATATATTAATTTTTATTAGTCGAAAATATTAAATTTTGTAGGAAATTGCAAGTGTACGAACACTTTTGGCAAATGTACGAGCACACACCCACTGTATATATATATATGTCAGAAAATATGCAAAAGTGCGTGGTACTTGGAGCCCAAATAATATTATTAACGATATATATAATCAAAATTTTTCTTTACAAGAGAGAGATGAATAAACATGATTAAAACTGAAAAGAATTGAAATTGCAAGATAACCAGACAACAGAATTTAAAAGAAAATATGAAAATTTAAAATAATATAGTTAAAAATAAAAGAATGGATGCTGTAGTATTATGAACATTGCTGACTTAGGACAACTTATATGTGCAAAAAAAATTATATATATATACACTAATAAATAATATTTCACAATATATATAGTATGTAATTTTCGTTACTCCATGTTCATTCAAACACTCATTGTCATTTGCACCAAACACTTAAGAACTTTTAGCCCTACTAAATAATTTTAAATCGTCAAACCTCCTCTATTTTTACTCGTTAAGTCAATTGAATTTTAAAGATGTTTAGTTTTAAAAATACTTAGTTTCAAATTTTAAAACTTAACTCTTATGCAAATGTTCATTTGTGACCCACGAGCTAGTACTAAAAAAAATATGAACAAAATTTGACCCACGTCTCAAAAAGGCTCGCCATTCCTGCCTCAAGATATCAAATTAGTCCCTCTAGTCTCTTAAAGAGTTATTATGCACCAGTTAACTAGAAATTTTAAAACGATGACTAATAGATATGTGACAACTTTTTTGACATTATGCAAAGAAAATATCACGTCCCTTATATCCTGCTCTGCATGAAGTATTTTTTTACAGTTTCCAAACAATGCAAAGAATTAGAAAGCATTTAGTCAACAGTTTTAATAAGAGTTTCATTATCAATTTTGCATAAAAATCGCATTTGTTTCAATAATTTGCCATGCTTAACAAAATTTTCAAAATTAAAATTTTACGCAAAAACATACGAATAATAAACCTCACTTCATTCAAGAAAGAGAATAATTTTTTTTAAAAATCTTTTAATGTATCTCTTGCGCTGTGGAATGGGATGAGATAAAGGAATTTCCTGTTCCATTCGAAGCTCACGTTATAGGATACACTTATAACTTATCTAAATCTGTTAAGTCTAATAATGGGTGATATCCTTCGCAAGAAGAGTATTTTTCTGTTCCGGGCAAAAAGGATGCCATTTGAAAAAAAAGCCATTTTTTTTTCTAATCCAAACCAATAAAAAAAATTCTATTTGTTGACAATAATTTGTTAATTTAGGGTTTATTATTCGTTAAATAGGGGGATTTGCCTGCATTTTAATCGAAGAAAATTCATTAAATTGCAAAATTCATCAAATAGAGATTCATTATAAATTGGGATTCTCTTATTTTACTTATAATGCTAAAATGTCTGAAATTAACTCGTGTGACTGACAGAAAAATGAAACATTACTTAAGACTTTGTAAACTGTGATAAAATTTATGCATTTTTCCTTAAAATTTAGTTGAATGTGTTTTCACATACAACCATTTCCAAACTGTAAAAATGATTTCTGTAATTTCCTCATTCTGTGCTTTAGTATTGTTTGCCTATATATATGTAATCACTCTGATAAAAAGAAATTCAAGCATCTGTTTATCTGCACACCAAGTGAATAAGTATTTTATTAAAGTTGCACAAAAAAGCAACAAAAAAGAGGGCTATTGGTGATGGACTTCATAATTCTGAACCTCTGGCAAGTGACGAGGACAACACCTGAGCTGTCAACCCGCTCCCCAATTCCTCATCATTCCAATGGAAGTACTTTGAGCGACAGATTTAACGCGCATCGGCCCCCTCTACTCGGAGGATCTACAGTGGTACTAGGCTCGAAATCGTGAACAACCGGCCAAGAATCCGTGACCATGACCACTAGGCTACCTCGGTCACAAATGTACACCAAAAAAAGTATCTAATATTATAAAAAAACAATCATGGAATTCTATGAAACTCTTTTTGCATTCCGTAAGCATATTTATCACACGAATAGGAATAAATGAGTGCTTGCTCAGTTTTATTTATACAATAAATCCATGAAGGGAAATTTAAACATATTCTTTATAACCTAACGAATGAATACTATTTAAATTCAATTGCAAAATCCAACGTGCACAATACGAAAACCTTCCAACCCTGAAACACAAAACTAAAACTAACTGCAAACCTCTCTCGCAATGTCTTACGAAGCATTCCAGAGGATAAATGCAAATGCTTACTTTATATTACTTCATCTAGTGGTAAACAGGTGATATATGCGTAGCCTTTTAACAAACGCGCAAAGAAAATCATTGTTCGACTTTGCACGTTCGAACAATGCAAATGGCGTCTGGCGTGTTGATGGACATTGCAATGGAGCCATCCATCCTATAGCAGCATTGTCACACGTATAGACTTCATGCAAATGGCAAACAGAACACTTCGGTTTTTAATTTACTGTCCATTTGTGTCTGGGTTCCGAAGATCTTGAAAAATATGCGAATAACGCTGTTACTTTTCTTATCGAAATTTCCTAAAGCGGAGTTGAGATGCTTGTTTAAAAGCTTCTGAAGCGACGAATTTCTTCTTCGCGCGCGCGTGCGATATTATATTTCTGCTTTGGAGATTAAATTATGGGGATGTAGAAATATACAGAGGAAAATTGTTTGTTTTCTATGCAGTGATTATTTCACAAGACTGTGCAAGGTTGTTATTAAAATACAGACTTGTATTTATATTTGTTCTACGTCATTCTGAATTTAGAATTTGTATATGAAGTGGAATTATCACAAGGAAAAGAATATTATTAAAATGTAATTTTCTTACACGCTAGTTATTTATAAATCGATGACATCGCGAAAAAATTCCGTTTTCTTTTATTTAATGCAAATTAATATAATATTATTTTATTGTCATTTAAGCACAAAATTGCACTAGACATGTAGTGCAATCAAGCTGAACTGAAAAACTAATTTTTACATGCTATGTAGCATTTAAAAAAGGTATTTAAATGTTGTAGCGCAATTTTTAGTTTTTCCTCAAAAGAATTTGATGATTGAAAAACGGAAAAATATAGAACAATTTCAAATCAAAATGATTCTACACGATTTCCGAAATCAATATTTATCACTGTTATTACGACTGTCATTAATCTCCTATCCAGGAAACTTGATTCTTGATGTAAAAGTTCACCTACTGATAACTGAAAAAAAATTATCTTCATTAAAAAACACATTTTTAGTAGCAAATTAAATCACCTAATTTATACTTACTGCGTTTTGTCATATTAAGTATTGTTAAGGAAATTTGTTCGATGTTCACTTCTCAGCCGAAAGAGTATTATGGCTGGAAAGATCGTTTGTAGGCGAAGGGAGATTACTTTTTCAATTATAGTAAATGACTTACTTGGCGACAAATTTGGTGACCAAGTTTCGAAATTGGTGATAAATATACTTGTAGAGGCATCTCAGAAAACATGGGAAGTCTCAGATGATTATTTGATGAAAAAAACTCCTAGAAGGCTCTTCACAGACTATATTAGGGGTGGTCAACCTTTTTGGAAAGCGTGCCACAATCTAAAAAAAAAAACTTACGCGTGCCACTTCCAACTTTTCCACCAAACTAAAAAATATACAAAAGTGAAAAAATGTTACTTATAAGCTTATTTGAGTTATTTATACAAAAAACATATTTTTAAATGTAAGTTCTTTATTGTGAAAATGTAAAATAAAATGACATAACAAATAACAGAAGTAGCAACTTATTTTATTGTTGATAAATTTGTATAGGATCAGTCAGTTAGCTTAGGTACAAAATAAAAATAAACAACTTGAAATATTTAATTTTAAAAGATTATTAAGCAGTCAGTACTTTCTCATAATGTAGCTTTTGAATTTGTAGTTTTTTACTAAATCATCTATGTTTGGATTAGTTAGTGAAGATGTTAACAAAATTATGTGTTTTAGGTGCATATCAGTTAATTTTGAGCGATATTTTGATTTAATTACATTCATAACAGAAAACATTTCTTCACAAACATATGTTGATCCAAACCTACAACAATATCTGACCGCTAAAACATGTAAATTTGGAAAATTGCTTCGTGGCACAAAATTCCAAAATTCGTTGTAATTCGGATCTCATTTGCGGTTAAAATAATTTCCTTATATTTGTTTTTCAGATTAATATGGAGCTGTAGGTCAATAATTTCAATTTGTACCTGAGGTGGGTAACAATTAATGTCTTGAAGAGAAATCGAAAAAGGATTAGCGAAAAGTTCAGTATTTTTTATTATCATCTTTAGAATCCTCAAACCTGACACTGAAAGAATCCAAAATGGATATTAAATTTTTAAATTTATCATAGTTCGGAACACTACTAACTTTGGCAGATAATTCTTGCATGATGGGAAATGAGTTAATTTTTTCTCTCCAAAATCCAGACAAAAAAGCAAAGGTTTGTTCACAAAAGAAGATATATGACTAACTAGGGTAAGAAAAATACAATTTTTTCCCTGTAATCTTAAATTTTAATTGTTTAAATTTTCCACTATATCGGTGAGAAAAGCTAAATCCCACAGCCAATTTTCACTCCTGAGGAGCGAGCATTCACTGGCCAGTTCATCGTTTTCTTCCAGATATTCTAAAACACATTCCCTCAAACTCCAAAATCTCGCAAGTGAATTTTCTTTGGAAAGCCAGCGCACACTATAATGAAGGAGTAACTTGCCATTTTCTTCCGTTTCTTCGGGGAAAAGCGTACGAAATCTTTGTCGATTCAGAGCACGAGCTCATATTTTGTTGATACAGAGCACCACGGGGTCAACACCGAAATACAAGTTTAAGTCCTTAGAGCAAAGAGTTTCTTGATGAATAATACAATGACACTTGAAAACTTTTCTTCCCAAAAAATTTTCAAGCAATGCAACAAAACCTTTTATTCTGCCAACCATGCAAGGAGCTCCATCTGTGCAAACACTGTCTAATTCTGTCCATTCTACTTTGTTAACTTCAATTATATTTTTAAGTTCCTTAAAAATGTCTTCATCTGTAGTTAAAACTAGTTGGCCCAAATCAAGAAGTCCTTCCACAGCATCAAAATTAGTGTTCGTGTAACGCACAAAGATGCTTAACTGAGCATTGTCTGTGATATCACAGCTTTCATCCAAAGTTAACGAAAAATATTTGCAATTTTGAAGTCCAGAGACAATTTGTGTTCTAACCTCCTGCCCCATGTCATCTACACGACGCATGATGGTATTTCTAGATAAAGCTATTTTATCAACCACATTTTTGACATTTAGATCGATATTTTGGGCAAAAATTGTAAGACTACTTTTTATTATCTCCTCTCTTTCAGAATATGGTTTTTTTTTCTTGCTGGCTAAAAACACACAAAGAAAGTTCATAAGAAGCCTTCACCACACCACATGGTTTCCATTTCTTCTTTTATCCTCTGGAACAAGATTTGCAAATTTTATCTAAATTGATATTTGCTGTGGAAATCACTATGCAGTTGTTTGAAATGACGGTCCAGGTTAAATTTCTTTGGAACTGCTATGCAAATTCCACATATCAAACAAACAGGCTTGGAAGAATTTTTATGTGTAAATAAGAGTATTTTTCTTCCCTGACAATTTTAAAATCACGTGCTGCAATATCCTATTCATAATCTCTTTTCGATGTCGAAGGTTTGCCCATAAACATATTGAAAATAAAAAAAAATTTAACAACTACGCTAACGCTAAAATCTAAAAACAATTTTTTAGAAAAGGAAAAAAACTTGTCTTGTAAAACAGAGTTTAAAATCAACTGAGTCTGACAGCAAGAAACAATTTGCCAAAGTTAAGCTACAAATTTTCTAAGCTCCGAATCCAGCATTCTGATTAATCATAGATGCAAGTTCTCACTCCCTCTGCTTGATAAGGCGGCTATATTGTGCAGATAGAATTACTTCTACCGTATCAACAACTGCTCTCCTAATATATTGCAGAATTACTTCTTGACATTACAGAAATCGTAAAAAGCCAGCACTTTCGGGAAAAAAGGTTTTTCTGAAAGTGTTGGACAGCGCTGACAGCCAATAGCTATAAACGCTTAACTTCAGCACTACAAGGGAAAGCTGAAATTCGAATGGAAATCCGAGATGTTAAAAATTAACCGCCCCCGAGAGAAGGTGACTTTTGGGGCAGATTTGACCATCCAAAGAGAGAGAATTTCTTTGTTTTTAGTCTCTCGTTACTCAACACTTTTCTCGGAACTTTAGAATGATGTGGAATCGTAAGTTTTGGAGCATGATCTCATTTTTGGCACTATACTGAAGAAAAGAAAAAATCTTGTTTAGTGCCTTTAAAATCTCACGCTGAAAATTTCTGTTTTTTACATATTCTCTTCAGGATAATTTTATATTGTAAGTGAATTAATTCTGTAACATTTTCATAAAATTTTTGTAATTTTTCAATAAGTCTTCGCGTGCCACAGTTACGACTCCCGCGTGCCACAGTGTGGCACGCGTG
>BMAO01005959.1:0-20142 GCA_019973975.1 Trichonephila clavata
TTTTTATTTTTAGTCACATTTAAACAATAGTTATTATAATCCCAATCTATATCTATACAAATAAATAAAATTGAAGTGTATGTTTGTAATTTCAAATTAGCAGCAATTGTTTGCGGGGGCGGGGGTTTAAGGGGCGTTAGAAATTCCGATTTTTAAGTTATTAGACGTACAGTCTTGAAACTTAGTAAGTAGATTCCTCTCATAGGGTAGAGATACGCTACAAAATGGGTTTCGTGAAAATTGCCCTCAAGTGGCGTTGCGGGACTTAAGGGGCGTTATAGATAATTATTTTCATTTTTAAACTATTAGACGCACAGTCTTTATATTTGATAAGTAGATTTATTTTGTAGAGTAGAGATCAGCTATAAGAAGGTTTTGTGAAAACAGACCTCTAAATGGCGTTGCGGGGGATTTAGTGGCGTACTAGATAAATATTTTCGTTTAAAACTACTTCACCTCCCTGCTTGAAAATTGGTAGGAATGTTTCTTTCATGGAGTAAATATCCGCTACAAAACAGGTTTGGGGAAAATTGACCCCCAAGGGGTGTTGCAGGGTTTAAGGACAGATATAAATAATTATTTCTATTTTTAAACTATTAGATGCACAGTTTGAAATTTGGTAAGCAGATTCCTCTCATAGGATAGAGATACACTACAAAATGTGTTTTGTGAAAATCGACCCCTAAGCCGCGTTGCGGGGGTCAAGGGGCGTTATTGATAATTTTTTTTTGCATTTTTATTTATTGGACGCACAGTCTTCAAATTTTGCTAAGCATATTCCTTTCATAGTGTGTAATTCCCCTACAAAATTGGTTTTGTGAAAACAGACCCAGAAGTGGCGTTGCGGGGCTCAAGTGGCGTTATAGATAATTATCCCCATTTTTAAACTATTGGACGTACAGTCTTGAAATTTGATAAGCAGATTCCTTTCGTAAAGTAGAGAACCGCTACAAAATGGGTTTCGCGAATATGAGCCACTAAGTTTAATTTCGGGAGATTAAGAGGCGTAATTGATAAATATTTCCATTTTAAACTATTTGATCATCCTGCTTGAAAATTGGTAGGCATGTTCCTTCATGGAATAGAGTTCCTCTTACAAAGAGTAAAACGAAAATTGACCCCCAAGGAGGGTTGCGAGTGGTCAAGAGGAGTTACAGAAAAAATTCCTGTTTTTAATTGTTAGACCCATATACTTGAAAATTTTTAAGCATGTTTCTTTGTTGAATAGGGATCCACTAAGAATGTATTTTAAGCAATCAAGTTCTGGGGGGGGGTGCAGGGGGTTACTTGGACCGTATTGACAAAAAAATTTACTTTTTTCGAGCTACAAGGACTATAATAATGAAATTTGGTTTGCATTTTTCTTTTGTTGAGTTGAAATCCGCTAAGAGCGGTTATTTTGGAAAACGGCTCTCAACGGGATTACGGGGATATGGTAGTAAAACTTTTTTTTTTTTCCTGTTAGATTTTAGACTTGAAATTTGGCTTGCATGTTCAATTTAAGGAGTAGAGATCCACTGAAAATTGGTTTTGCGGGAATCCACTTGGTTTTTGGGTTACGAAAGAGTAAACATCATTCTATGCTTCAATTTTAGAGATTTTTAGAAAACACAAATTAGATGAGTTCTGCCCCTTTTTTTTATCAACAGGCGACAGTTACAGGTATAAGTATATTTTTCAATACAATCGAATTCTTAATGCAGGACTTAGATATCAATAATTTATATATATATATAAGCAATAAAAATTTATAAAAACATCATGAAATTCCAGCGAAGCGGGCGGGTAACAGCTAGTATATATATATATATATATATATATTATATAAAGCATGGCTATGCTTTGAAATTAAACGATATTAAAATAGTTACTAATATTTATGATAAACGAGACTTTAATTTTAATATTATAAAAGTACCACATTCGGAGAGTAATGTACATGTTTCTATATTCAGAAATGTTGTTATTAATTACACACAACGCAATAAATTACTAGTTTCAAATAAAATCTGAAAAAATAAAAAAATATAAACATTTTACTAAATACTGTTTAATTCAAAAATACTCAATTAATTCTATTAATAGATATTTGAATATAGAAATTCTGAATAGTAAGGATTAAATATCCTTAGTTTATTAACAGGTTATTATTATAAATTTATTCTTCTTCCTAGATAGATATATGTACCTCCAAAGTCTAACATTAGATATTTTTAATTAATTTATTTTTTTATTCATGTAATCTTAGTGTCGCTGAGATGACGGTAGTCTGTTTACAATTCTTAATTTATTATTTCTGTTCTTTTCATACTTTTTCTGAGTCCTACTTTTCAGCCATAGCTATGCTTTGAATTTGCATTTGGGTTCAGAATCTGGCAACCACATGTTTTTTTGTACTCAGATTTAGCACGGGCTCTGCATTTTTGAATGCAGTTTTTATGTAAGTTAACTTTTTCTCATAATGGATTTAGATTTTGTATCCATTATTTTCAATAGAATTTTGCTGAGTATTATTAACAGAAATGAGAAGGTTGGCTGGCCACAAAACATGTTCAACCCCACTTTTGTATAAATTATTTTATATTTAAGCTATCCTTAGTCAGCAATGTTGGTAATACTGTAGCTTCCATGCTTTTGTATTTTTTTTATATTTACCTCTATTATTTTAATTTTTCTTATTTCCATTTAAAATCTATTGTCTCTTACTTCACTCTTTTCAGTTTGAATATGTTTATTCATTTCTTTATTGTAGAGGAATTTTGATTATATATATATATATATATATCTTTATATATAAAATATACGTGTCACACAGTGTTTGTCCGCAATGGACTCCGAAACTAATCAACGGCTCATAATATAATTTTGCATAGTATGTGTCATTTCGTCCAACGTAAAACATATTATGGATTTTATTTCAATTAATCACGCCATGATTTTTTTATTACTGGAAATGTGAAGAATCAGGAAAAAACGTTGCCAGTTTCCCGTATGGGAATAATCGCAAAATGTGGCATTTCTCATGTGTCTGTGGAAGCAGATATTACAAAACAAAATGCACGAAAATTAAGTGCCTGGCGTATTTCGGGGTGTGGAATTCGATTTTCGAGTCAGTTTCCAAAAATAGACGTAACTTTGCCGGATAAAGTCAGCTGACCGTATTTTAGACACACCATAACAGGAGCTTACATTAAAAGCCTTGAATCGTGAAAACTTGGACCCTGGCATACTTCAAAATGGATAATCCGAATCTGATATCCAGTCTGAGAATTAACTAACTTTGCCGGATAATTCAGGACGACCATTTATTACACAAACCGTGGCAAGAGCTTACCCTTAATGTCTTGATACGGGATAAGTGTGTTTCTGTTGTAATTCGGGATGGTGATCGAGAGTTTGAAATCGAATTTTAGAAATTCCTGTAACTTTGCCAGATAATGCCGGACGACCCTAATGTCCCTTCCAGGGACTGAACTTGCCGGCTCAGGGGAACAAAAGTAATTTCCAGTTGTATCTATGGACGGGAAATGATAATTTGAAATTATATTTCAGAAACTCCACTAAACTTGCCGGATATTGTCTGAATTAGGAGAAAAGGCATATGATTCGAGTCCCACGTCCGGATTTCATTCTCTCTAGCGACTGAACTTGTTACGCTGGAGCATAAGAGTCAGCTCCTTGTGCATTTCGGAGGGTGAAATGAGAATCTGAAATTGAATTTTAGAAATTTCGATAACTTTGCCGGATAATTCCAGTCGACCGTACTTTAGACACACCGTAGCAGGGGCTTGCCTTAAAAGCCTTGGATCGTGAAAACTTGCTCCGTGATGTATTTTAAAACGGATAATCCGAATCTGATATTCAATCTGAGAAATAACAGTAACTTTGCCGGATAATTCAGGATGACCGTCTTTTACGCAAACCGGGACAGGAGCTCACCCTTAAAGTCTTGGGGCAGGAAAAGTGTATTCCTTGTGTAATTTGAGATGGTTTAAGTGAGTCGGAAATCGAAATGTAGAAATTCCTGTATTTTTGCCAGATAATGCGGGGGATCGGAATATTCTCGGACAGCAGTACCAGCCTATCTTGCCGACGAAAAGTGAGTGAGTGAGAGAATATTAACGTCGCACTTTTCAGCTATACGAGGGCTTTTGGCGACTGACTACATAATTTTGAACCATGGTCAAGTGACGTGGACGACACCTGAGCTGACACGCCCTCACCTAACTACCACACCACACCAACGGGAAAACGTTTGAGCTGTAGACAGATTTAACGGGAATCGCTCCCTACACAGCGGATTTTCAGTGGTGCTGGGCTCGAACGCATGGCATGCTAGCCATGATCCGATGCCTTGACCACTTGACTACCCTGCTGACATAGAGACGCAAAAAGTGGATCTTGATTGTATTTCGGAACTGCCGATCAGAATATTCTCAATTCAATGCAATATAATCTTATATCTAAATCAAATAATGCCAGACGAAAATTATTTTGCACAAACTGTGGAAAAGTCTTGCTTTAAAATTCTTGAAGAGAGAGAAATGCATTCCTGGTGTTTTTCTGGATGGGAAACAATAATAATATGAAATTGGATTTTAGAAACTCCTGTAACTTTGCCGGATAATACCGACCGAACGTAATGTCCCCTTCAGAGACTGAACTTGCAGGAGCAAGGGCGTCGAAAGTGAGCACCGAGTACTTCTCGGGGTGGGAATGAGAATATGGATAAGGATTTAAAAGCTTCCGTAAATTTACTGGATATTGCTGGAATGATGTCAAATGACTTTGTGTTCGAGTTCCACCTCCGGATTTTCATTCCCTGCAGCAACTAAACTTTCAGGTGCAGTCGTGAGAAAATATGATTTGAATACTAAATTGTATCTTCGGTCATTGTTGTCACTGTGTTAGATGGCGGAAAAACTGGACATTCCACATCAGCTGCCATTGGACATTCATAAAATACAAGATGCAATATGTACCATTGGAAAAAAAGAGTGGATTTAATACAGTATTGCAAATGAATTCAGTCATGATCAGAGATAAGCGTACATGAACCATAACATTCACTCAAAGCATTACATAGAGCTTTGCAAGATTTAAATAACAACGAGAAATATTTGGTGTTGCTTTTGTATTACTGTCTTGTGATTTCAGACAGACATTAACAGTCATTACACGCTCTACTTTTGCTCACCAGATTAATGCCTGTTTAAAATAATCTTTTTGATGGCTAAACGTGGAAACACTTCGACTGACCATAAACACGCGAGCACATTTGCAAGATAATCAATTGAGCAAATATTTCCTAACCAACTACTGAATATTGGAAAAGGCGAAGTAGAACTTCATCCCAATACATAATGCATGGAATGCCCAGACGATTTCTGTAAAGTTATTCAGGCAAAAAGGAACTGATTGAGAATGTCTTTCCGGATGTACTGTATAATTATCTTGATAATTATTGCCTCTGTAATCATGTTACTTAATCAGAAAAAATGTTGATATTGTGATGAAATAAACTTTCAGACACAGGGTTGTTGCCATTTGATCTAACGTTTTTGAACCAATCGACACTATTGTTAATGAAAACGATACTATATATATATATATAAATTTTTCAACCGAGTTTTTAAATTCTCTAGATATATCAGTAATGTCACCATATAATCTGCGGTTGGTTGCCCTGGTTATTATCTGCATATCTTAATTCACCTAGATAATGCAACGGTGCACGTTTGATCATCAAAAAATTATACTGGGAACATCTTGAAGCAAACATTTTGACTGTAAAGTTTGAACGAAAATTCGGTTCTGCTACTACGGAATTTGTTTCCACATATTCCACTGATACCGTCAGAATCTCTAATATAATTCAAAAGGCTTCCATTCCGATTCTTTCGCGATGACCATAAATGAATCTGAAACCAAACAATATTCATTTGATACTTGGACTTAGAAAATCCATTTTTCTCGAATGGGCAACTAGATGTTACATGCTCACGTGTGGGGAAACCGTTGAATCTATTTAAGTTAACAAAATACGGGTTACCGAATGATGCGGCGCTGACTAATTTTACTTTAAACTAACATCTTAACAACTACCCAGGTTTGATTATTTAACTTATGATCATGATAGTGGCTTGTACTAATTAATTATTTGGAGACAACGCAACTAAAGACATTATCGGATTAAATTTAAATTAAGTTTGTTTATTACAAATTTAACACATTACGGAAAGTAAGATTAAGCAATATTAACAAGCAATTAAAATTTCACTTATCTGAAACGGAAGCGAGGTGATGGAGGGCTGGCATGGTCCCGGACAGTGCACGAAGTTTCCTAAAATCTGGGGAACAAATTATCATTATAGTGAGTGAAAAATCTGCTGAAAATTGTCTAGGCAGCCTGCTTTTAAGTGAGGGCAAATTACCCCTTTTTGCATCCGCGTGCCCTTCGGTCTCACCTAGTCATTGGACAGAGACTAAGCGCAAAGTTACAAAAGTTAAGGTTCTCCCCAAATTTATGAGTCCATTCAACTTGCATGACCATTGAAGCTCAGTGACAGCCCGCGCTGGACCCCCGGCTCAGGAATCCGACCACATCCTGTAAACAAGGGAATACACAAATTACATGTGTATTGGGGGCCATCTTCAAAACCGATCAGCTTCCCAGCCTTTCCATCACGGAAAATATTGTGCACCGATTAGTGATTAGTTGTATAAAATTATTTGTTACACTTTAAAATGATAAAAATAATCTTAAAAATTGCAAAGAATCAACGTTATTCACCACATTTATAAAAAATATTTACATGTTGTTACTTAACGACTTCGTTAGTAAGTCATGCATTGTACTACATTCAAATAGGAGATGAATGAAATGCAAAATTAAAATAATTTGTTGTTTTATACTTTATTTCCACCCTCCAAAATTATAAACGAAGATTAATTGGACTGCATTGAATAGCTTAGAATAATATTGAACTAACGTATTAAAACAAGCCACAGCAACGCGTGGCCGGGTAAGCTAGTATATATATATATATATATATATATATATATATATATATATGTATAATATATATATATATATGGAAGAAATTTATAAAATGTATTAAAGAAATAAAGAACATAACAGGAAATAACTTAATAAAAACATGAAGATCAAATCTAAAGAAGATATAAAAATGAAATGCAAATAAGATCCTAGCGAGTCAAAAAGCAATTTCGGACTTAGGACCGAATAAGTGGGGTTAAACTAGTTTGAAGGCGCCAAACTTCCCCTTTGCAACTCGGTAGGAAAATCTAATTGAAAAAGAAATCATATAATTGACTAATATTGAAGTAGGAAAGGTTTACGGAAGAAAGTGGAAAAATATCGGAAGTAAAATACTTAGAGCATATATTGGATTGTTATTGTTAACTGGTGTTGATAAATCGTATGGAGAATCGACAAAAGACTTATGGGATAAAGAAACTGGTAGAAATATGTTTCGTGTGACAATGCCCTTCGAAATAGTTTACACCATATCGAGAGTTATTCGTTTTGATAATAAATCCACTCGTTCAGAAAGAAGAAGATTGGATAAATTAGCTGCAGTGTAAGATATCTGGGTAAAGTGGATAGAAATTCTTTGAAAATTATATAATCCGAATGAAAATATTACTGTAGATGAACAATTAGTAAGAATTTTGGGCCTATGTCCCCTCAAACAGTGTATTCCAAGTAAACCATTAACATATAGGATCAAAATATGGACTTTATGTCACAGTAAAACTTCGTAAATACTAAAAACACAAATTTACACTGGAAAAGAACAAGGGTCAAAGCCAGAGAAAAATCAAGGAATGCGGGAAGTCTATGATTTCACTTATGGGTATTCAGGACACAATGTTACGTGTGATAATTTTTTCACATCTTACAACTTAAGTCAGCTTCTTAAAAAACGGGAAATGACTATATTTGGCACCATTAGTACAAATTAACCAGGACTTCCTAAAAAAATTACAAATAAAGAAGTTCACTGCTTATTATTTTATTTTACAGAAGACAAAGCAGTTGTATCCCGTGAAAAAGAACAAGATTGTTATTCTTATGAGCTTTTTTAATCGTGGCAAAGAATTTAGCAACATACCTGACAAAAAACCATTAATGATCTTAGATTACAATTCGTCTAAAGGGGCTGTGGATTATGTTGATCAACTTCTAAACTCATACACTTGTAAAAAAAATAATAACTGGCCCATGATAGTATTCGACAACATATTTGATAGTTCTGCGTGCACAATGCGTTTGTTCTATGGACTTTACATAGTAATTGGGACGCGAAAACAAATTGACTAAACAAAGGTTATTTTTGGAAGAACTGGGGAAAATCACTCATTTACATTCCATCTCCATATTATATTCATCTTTTAGCTTCCACCACTCCAAGCCTTGGATTTTACGTAAAATATCAATATGTTACCTTTTTAGTATAACATATGTGTTATGCTTGTACATTGTAAATAAAGTAGCCTATTTCTTTTAAAGAAAAATTGATTTTTTGATTGAATATAACCTTCGCACTGTTCAGCTACACGTAGGCTTTTGGCAAGGGAACGCGTAATTTGTAACCATGTTCAAGTAACGAGGACGACACCTGAACTAGCACCCCCTCTCCTAACTACCACACCACATCAACGAATAAAGAAAATTGAAAACATTATACTAAGTCACTTCCATATGTAAAGTTCTTTTTTATTCGAATCTCGAATCCACTGTTATAAATAAAAATTCACTTTTTTTAATACTCTGACTTACTTTCTTTTCTCAGGAATTACTCAAAATGGGATCTCCAGCATAAAAAGGAAAACTTACCGAAAAGAGTGATGAAAATAAATTTATTTTCATTGAGCGTAATATGATTGATGAAATTAACGTCGTCAATCTAATCATTAGCTTTCTCTTGATAAGAAGATAAACCAGTTTTTCTCAATTATTCATAATATATTAATATTCATTAATTATGCAATCTGTTGAGCTTGAACTATCAGGAGAGTTACAGAGATTAGTATGATGAATATGCTTTATGTTCTGTGAATAATTAAGAAAAACCTCTGAAAAACTTCAGTATTACTGTATGATCTAATATTATTCAGAAATTTTGGAATATTTCAAAGCAATGGTTCTTTTTTTCATTTTAATAACATATCTTTAGATTCATCCATCTACATAGTATTACTCTAAATTAATGAAAAGACAAATATTCAATCTAATTTTGGATCATTATACAATGCAAGATAAATTTACAAATACATATATGCACGTTAAAATATTTATTTCTGCAAATTATCTCATGTTCAAATACATTTTGTATGTTTCCTTTTTTGAGGACTTTCAAAATTTCTTATTGTGCATATGAAACAAAAAACATTACAATATTAGTAATAATAGTAATTTCGATGGAGCTTAACAGGGAATGAATTTCACGACTTTGAATTTATTTTCAATATTATTTATTAAATCGTAATAAGATTAATAAAACTTCTGCTAGAAAACAATTACAAATTGAAATTTGTAGTACTTATAATTGATATAGGAATTTTTGTTATTATATCAGCAGTACAAACAACAGATTTCAATGTTTCCTTCTTTGGTTTAAATTTATTTTGTTTAACTCATTTTGCACTACATATTACTTTTATTTTTAAAATAATATTTTAGGAATAATTTAACTATTTTACAGAATTTTTGTGACACTTTTTTACATCAAAAAAAATTATTAAGAAGTTCCACTAAATAATTGAAATATTAGCAAGAATGTCAAGAGTCAGAAGACATCTAGATCTAAAATATGTAAGCCCGTAAGTGTAAAGCGTTTTCTGAACCATTTAGAATGAATAAAATTGACGTTTCAGAGTTGTTTCTTGACAGGAATATCGAGATATATTGGACAGAATAGCACAAATCTCTGTCAAAACATTCTATCTTGGTCAATTTTAGGTACATACCGTATTTTTTTTATTTCTAAAAAAAATTTCTTAAGACAAATAAAGAAAGAAGCAGAAAATCTCTTATATGTTTGTAGTGCTGAAAGTAAAAAGAATGTATTAAATGTTCACAGATTCTTGACAAATTTTCCTTTCGCCTTTTGTATTTATTATTTTATACACTGAAGGTAGTCAAAATAAATTGCATTTTTTTTTTATTTAAATTTTTTTTTAAATAAATTAAATATGGATTATCATATTCTTTGTACATTATCAAGTCCCTTTGGGGAAATATTTCTGGCATATATGAAACTATTTCTGAAGGCGTAAGAAAGAGTTGTAGACAATTTTAGACTTATGACCAATTTTTTTTTAAAAAAATAACACATTTTTAAAATCCAATTTTAAAATTAAAAATATTTTTTCTTAGTTGTTTTGGTGCTTCAAATTCATTAAAAAAATTTTGAAACAAAAAAAGGAAACATTATTATATTTTGGAAGGGACGATACAAAAAAGCCTTTATAAAAGTATTTAATTGTACTATAAAAAGGATTGGCATCTATCAAATCATGGTACGCATTTGAATCATGCATAAAATGATTGCGGCTTTTTTGTTTCTGTTAAAATATATTATTTAAAAAAAAATGTCTATAAAAATTTTTTTAAGTAATTATTGTTTACAATTATACCTGAATTTGAAAAAAACTAGCTGTTTGACAGACTTGTCAAAGCTTTCAAAAGCTATATACAAGATTCCTATTCTAAGTTTTAAATTTTAATAATCTTCCAATTATGTCTGGTTTCTTGCTAAAAATCTACACACTTATAGATCTAAAGGTCTACCCATTATCTTGAAAATGAAAATCTATAAATCAGGTTTACTTAAAAAGGGCTGGCTTAATGCAAAAACATCACTTGTTAATTTTATATGATAATCATATGGATTACGTAATTCGGATTATAAAATCCCTAATTTTTATAAGGAAGAACAACGGAAACTACCTTTTTAAGTATAAAAGCAAAAACTAAACTTTAGATAAAAGGTATTGATAGTATTATCTTTTCATGAAGATTGAAAGTTTAATCCCAACATAATGACATTTTGACATTGGTTATTCTTGCATTACGCCACAGAAATTGAAAAAAGTATCTTCAATAGTCCGTACACCTTCAAGGAATTTAATGTTTTACAATGTGTATAACTGCATTAAGTAATACACTCATTGACGTAAGACATTCTCACCAAGAAATATTTGTCAGTTTAAAAATAAG
The DNA here is from genome assembly GCA_019973975.1 of Trichonephila clavata. Classification (NCBI taxonomy): domain Eukaryota; kingdom Metazoa; phylum Arthropoda; class Arachnida; order Araneae; family Nephilidae; genus Trichonephila; species Trichonephila clavata. The sequence goes on from BMAO01005959.1 coordinate 11,249, forward strand.
TTTTAAACGCAGATGTGATTACAAATTCAATGCAAAATGATCAAATAATGTAGAAAAAATTGCTAGTGAGTGCTGGTTTTGTTTAACCCAGATCTTCTCAAACTTTCAGTATTTGCGACCCAATTTTCTATCATAATTTTCATCGCCCTCCCATACAATATCATTGCATTGAATTAAATAATAATGTAATTTGGTACTAAAGCTATAATACGACTTTAATTATAAACCACGTAGGAACAGGTGTTGATGGATGAAGGAAGAGAGATGAGCTTGGGTATGTTATACCTCTTTAAACGAGAACTTCATTGGGAGTAGTGTATTTAGTTCTATTTGCTAGAGAAATAGTTTATGTCTATATTTTTAAGTTCAGATTAGTAGTCTTTTATCCTGCTGTATCTGGCAATGAAATAATCCGATGATGGATTTAATGAGTTGTCTTAGAATGGTAAAACTAGCTAGGGAAATAATAATATAATAACGGATTGAGCGGAATAAAGATGCTTAGTATTTTCACCTTCTGAAATGGATGTAAACTTTTCTCATTCCTAATATGTTTAATCATGGTGTAATAATTAACACCTTAACCACACAAATTATCAAGATAAATATTAAGTTCTGAATATAATTTTCTATATGACAATCTCATGGGAGTCAGTGTTAATTTTTAAAACTTGCTCTTCATTTACTATTGATAAATTTACTATCAAGTACATTGTACAGCACTGATAAATTTAAATTATATTAGAGTAAATGTATATTTTCTTATTTATTATGTCAGAATGTATTTTGTTTTGCTTACTTTCAATTAATTAATAATTTTTTTAAATAATCTTTTATTTTTCATTTTTCGATATACTCGCGCCCCTTGTAGGGTTATCACGCCCTTCTAGGAGGGCTCGCCCCACAATTTGAGAAACACTGGTTTAACCTGTTAGGCCACCTCTAACATGTATTCAAGATGTGATAAGGTTGGGCATTTAGGTATGATGTATTGCGATATCTCGTTCTCCATTTATTGTGAAAGCAATTCGAATTTGATCAAACTCATAGGCTGTCCGACTTACTGGTCTTGAATGATCACAGATATTTTCTTTCGGTGTCAAATCTAGAAACCGAGGAGGCTTGGGAAGGATGGAAATGTGACGAAGGCAGTCCTGTGAAGCCCTTGCTGTGCGTGGGCAAGCATTGTCCAGTAGAAGAATGGTTCTTGAAAGCTCTGTCGTAAGTGGCAGCACATATGGCCCGAAGAATTTCCACGAACGTACCTTTGAGCTGTCTTAGCGCCTTCGATAAATGTTGTGGGTGACTTAGCTGCATATGATGGCTCCTCATACCATCCCATCAGTTGTGGTAGCAGTATGCCATGGTACCGCGAAGGCAGAATTGAGACATACATAACGTGATATCCAGACATGTACATGATTGTCATCACTGCCAAAACTAAATCAGGATTCATTGCTGAAGACGACCTGATTATGCTTGGTTGGCGTCTCCAATCCCTTCGAGCTCGATACCACTTCAAACGGAGGTGATGGTGAGGGGTGTCAATGGAAATACACGTGTCTTGCGATGGTATGGATCGATGTATAGATCCATAGTGAAGGAACTGCACATGTATTGATGATGAACGATGAGGGAATGTGAGCTATGCGTGCATGCTGGATATTGTAATGGTTTTCTCGACTATCGGTTTGTCCAAGGTGACCTGATCCTAGTCTCCACGCAACAGTCCCCTCTCTTGTATACTAGTCCTAACACCTTCTCACAATACAAAATCAGAACAAATAAGCGACATTCTAATCACACCACGGTTTCTGTATCACTATGAGTCTTCCCCTATCGAAATCTGAAAGATGATCATACTTTCTCCAATGATAGAGTAAGGGCATTTCTAATTAAAAGCGTCTCTCAGCAACATATTATATACACGCAAACAAGTTCTGCTTACATGTTTTATGTTCAAAGGAGAACGAAGTTTAACGCCCTCTGTAAACATTAAGCAATGCGCAATTATTTTGTTTTTCTGTGCACTTATTTACATATCTGCCTGACACGCATTTTCCTGCCAAGATTCGTGACAATTCCATTCTTGTCTTTTGGTGCTCAAATTTTTATTACAATATGGGTGAAGTAAAAAAAAAAACATTTATATTTAAGAATGGTTACTTCGATCACGATTGCTACCCGAAGAGAGTGACGGACTGTCTTTCCCGGTGAGTACGATATACTCTTAAGATTAGTTGGTACCCCTATACCGGTAATGTTAAATTAAGCTTTTTATGTACCTTTTTTTAGAAACAGTTAAATATAAAAACTTCAAGTTTTGCCTGCATATTAGTTATTTTTTTATATTCATACTGAAGGGAGATTTTTTAAACATATTGTTAAGTTTTTTTTCTTTTCAAAATCATGCAACGCAAAAGTATCACTATGAGTTTTTTGAAAATTGTCATTTTCTTTCACGATAACTGATTTTTACAAAAATAGTTTGGGGAGTATTAATAAAAGCTCACTTTGGTAAATATAGTTACTTATATCAGTTATGTTCAGTAAAATTACTGTGTGAACATAGTCAATAGGTTCTGAGAAAAAGGCCCACTCAGTTTGAAAACATCATTTTGAGAAAATTGCATTTTTAATGTAAAATGTCCATCGAAAAAATTATGAATTTCAACATGTATTGTGGTCCCATTTTTTTAAGCATTAGCTTATCCTATATTTACCTTAAGGCTTTTTTGTTGCCTATTTTACTTAGATTGTCAAGAAAATACATACATAGCATTTTTCAGTTTTTTTAACAATATATTTTGTAATATTTACATTAATTTTCTCAAAATCTTTATTCATTTTTGAAGAATTTTTAGCTGTGACGTATTACAAACATCAAAGTTAACAAAAAAAACATTATGAATGCCTTGTAATAATGTCACAATATGTAAAAGTACGGATTTGGGAGTATGCCATTAACGACATTTCTCGAAAGTTTTCATTAATATTTTGTATATTCACATTCAGTAATTCTTTAAGTATCAGATCTTCCATTTTTTCCCTAAACTAGTCATATGATTTCTGAAACTTTAAATCGAAACTGATTTTATGTTTTTAAACATGATATTTATGTATGTAAGCATCTTTTTGCAACGACAAATGGCACATCTGAATTATCTCTAGGTACAATTGCTTCAGAACTTTTGAATTTTTAAGTTTAAAAACTTATCTATACAATAAAGAAACATTTTTATTTATACTCAAGCGATATTTTCCCCCCAAATATATTTAAAAAAATTACCTTTACTTATAATTCCTGAATTTACTCAAATTTGTCACCGCATGTCTCCTTAGGTAAATGTTTTTGTAATATTTCCAAAATAACACTTCAGTACGCACAAGTATACATAAGGAATGTATAATATAAACGTGCAGTGTACATACAATAAATTTAGGGGAAAAAATTTTATTAAGCACAATTTTAAAAAAGATAATTTTGGAAAGCAGTAATTTTAATAAAAAATCTTACCTTTTTAAAGTAAATATTTTACAAATAGTAAATAATTCTAATTTAAAACACTTGAAACATTTAACTATAAATCCCGCTCCAAAACTTGACAGTTAATTGTACAGTTATACTCTTATCTTAAGTTAATTGCGTATGAATAAATAAAAATAAGGCTTTGCAATTATTTTAGGATACTTAAAAGATAAATATGTGTCAAAAGTGGGCTTGGCCCGCCAGTTTAGGATTTTTTAAAAGTCATTTTGCATACTTCTGATTGAAAATATGGCCTATGTTTTATTTCCTTAGAAAGGTTATAAATTGCAGATTTCAGAATTATGAAAAACTCAAAATCGATAGTTTAAAGATTTTTAATCTATTGACCGTTCTTAAATAACTCTGATATATTCGGTATTGTAAATCTCTGACAATTTAGCTCTTCCCTCTTTATAGTCTTCCAAACCCGGCAGTCGACAAATAATTAAAATAACATGTAATCAAACAACATGTTGTTAAATAAATGTTTTAAAATTTAAAGAACATTCGTTAAACATTATTTAAACTACGATAGTTTTTAATGTTCATTTTAAGTGCATATTTTAAACAAAAAATACAAAAAGTGACTTACGCAGAGGAGGAGAGGAATTAGTCTCCTTCCCATTTACACCAAATTAATTTTTATTACAGAGACCATAGGATTCTTTCCTATGTGAGTTTTTTAGAATATATTTCCCTAAAAGAGAGGCTTATATACTCCACTACAAACAAATAATTGTTTTTTGGAACCGAATAGTTTTAATCATACCACCAAGTGTTTCCTTAAATTCGTTAATACATGCCATGTCTGCAGTAAAGATAACACATTATATAAATATTTCCAGAAAATTAACCAATACGTTAAATACTACATTGAGAAATTAGGAGCAGTTGAAATACTAAAGTAATATATTTCGAGATTTTAAGTTATAGAAATATAAGAGTTATAAAAGTTCTAATTCAAATGAAAGATCTAATAATGTAGCTATGAAAAATTCAATACTTTGTCCTTAATTTGTAGGTAATATTCAATTTCTTTTTTATTGTTAAGTATGTATTTCTATACAAGTAGGCTGTGAAGATAAGACAGATTTTGGCTATACACATATCGGGTTTGAAACGTGTGTAAATTCCTTCTACCCTGGGAACTAGCTGAAGGTGTGGAAGGAACTAAAAGATCATACGACATGATGAATTCCAATTATTTTATTTATCACTATAAACAATTCAAACACAAATTCCACTATGAATAAGATAATTCAATTCAGTAATAGAGCGAGAAATGAGATTCGAGTTTGTGAAGAATATGTTCACTACTGCGGCACTTCCTTTAATATTACTTAACACGGAGCTTATGTATTTAACAACCGCACTATTAGTTTAACGCTCTAACACATCAACTTAATTTAAGGTCACAGTACCTGAACTCATACAGTCTTCTATTTCATTCAAGTTGACTTATTCAAGGACATTAACCAATTCTGGTAAGATTCACATTGTAACGAACTTATCACGTCTTGTTATCTAAACTTCTGGATTTCTTACTTTTTGTATACGTATTATCTTCACTGCCAATTCACTAAATATTCATTATTCACTTCACTTCTAATCCACTCACAATCCACTAACCCTCAAACTCGCAAAAAAGGAATATATATATATATATATATATATATATTAAACTTAATTTGCATATCACGTTTTCTTCTTTTAGGACAAGATTGGTTTAAAAAAATACCAAAAGAAGTTGTTAGTTGAAGGCCGTGTATGGATCCGCCACAGGTTTACATTTCAAAATTCTTTTCAAAAATGAAAATAAGCAAGATAGGTACTTTATTTACATATTCAGTTAATTGTTTATATTCATAAACACACAAATAACTGAATGTTTGTAGTGTATTATTTCAAATTAAGGTGCCAATAAGAAAAAAGCTTTTGTTTTAAAAGTTTTATTCATTTACATTTAAGTTGTGTGCGCCGTTGTAGTAACAGTGTCTCTTCATAGCTATATATTTAATTTTCAATTCTAAATTTTTATCTTTAAGTTGTGCTTGTACTATTTTAATAATTGCAACCATTATTTACTAATTATGATAATTAATGCAATTTTAAATAGCTGAAACTCAGTTTCAATTACCTGACTTACTCAGTTTGAATGTGGGAATTTGCATTTTATAAATTAATACAGGAAAAGTTACAAATTGGTTAACTATTCACCAAACCAATTACAAAGGTAATTGTAGATGTGTAAAACACGGTAAACCTGATGCTAACAGAATAGAGATTAAAATCAAGGAAATGTTATTAATAGATTAAGTACAGAAAAGATATGTGACTTTTCCTATTTAAAAGCGTTACGAGACTTTCAAGAACATCAATTGCGTCTGTTCAAATTTAAATTTTGAGGCACATTTCCCAAAATTTTAATTAAAATATTTAATTAATTAATTAGTTTCAAAAATATATGCATTGATTATTTAAATTTCAATGTGTAGTAGTACTTATATTTGTAATACCTTCGATATTTATAAATATATTTTTCTTTTGATACATAAAAACATCCTCAAAAGCAAATTGAAATAAAAGAGTGTTAACACTGGATTACGGAAACTAAAATTTTTAAAAGCAATAGATAATATGTATATTCTAAAAGAAGAAATAATAAAAATAACTCCACGAAAATGGAAGAGAATTATTATTGTATTTTTATAAAAAAAAATATGATTTATTCATGGAAAATTCCGACAATACTTTTCCGTGTGCGAAATAATGTATTATTTAGTTAACTTAGATTTAATGGTAGAAGGACGAAAATGTGCTATTTCCGAAGCTAGATGTGCTAACAAATAAGTTGAAGGTACTTTCACTAAAAGCTGTTTAAAATATATGTTAATCATTATGATTCATTTAGGTATTGGAGTTTAAGAAGTCGCATGATATATCAATACAATTTAAAATATTTAAAAAATACCAATGTTTTTTATTAATTATTTACTTATTTTATTAATTTATGAATGTGTACGCGTTTGCTTTAAAATATTCTGTGAAACATCTGAAACATTAAAAAAAGTATTTGAAAGTAGGTCTTGATGAAAAACTTTAAATTAAAATTTTAAAAGTTTAAATCTTTTCCTTTGTGAAGAAAAGTGTATTTCAATAAAAAATCCATATCTATAATAGTAAATGGCAAATATTTATTTCCTTCATCACTGTAATAAGGGTTACATTTGAAATTTCTTTATTTCAGAAGAAAAAATCATTAAGTTATTTATATTTTCGGTAGATTTATTTTTTTTATTATTTTTTCAACAAATAACGGATGACATCGAAGAAATCATGAATAAACGCTTTGTTAATTTCCAAAAAACCATGATTGTTATCAAAAATCAACTTATTTCATTTTTAAGCAAATACGTGCTATTCCTTTCTGCTATCATACCTTAGTATGTGTGCACAGATACAGTGTTAATATATTATTTAATAAATTTCTAATTACTTGCATTTATAAATTTATTATGGAAGCAGTATTTTTACACATTCAGAAAAAAAGCACGATCTAGAGAACGTTCGTATTATAAAATTAAATAGAATTTTATCTGCTTTTCAATTGATGTTAAACTTCCCTGGATAAATTCGTCCACGTCCAGTCGAGTAAAATCGATCTGATTAAACAATATCAATGCGAATAGTGCGTTGCGTGACATAAAGTAGACATCTGCAAACATCTTACATTTACGAAACATCTAAGCAAACAGTTAAGATTGATTGTCTGTTTATATACACAGATGTTCTCGAAATAACCATGACGGAGAAATCGATGCGAGATGCAAACAACAACGAAAAAAAGATATCTCAATTGCTCGGCCAACAATGAAAATGGCGTTGCAATGCTGTTGCTTAAATAATATGTTATATACATTAGTGCTAATTTCAAATGCATTTAAAGAAAAACTAAACAGAGGGAATAGTTCTTTTAGACAATAAAATACTCTTAACATCAGGATATCAATAAATAGCATATGCGTAAAGCAGCTGTAACAGTAAGACTTTTAACTACTCAATTGGGGGGGGGGGAATAAATCAAGATTTATTGCCCCAGAGTTCCCTTAGTCACTATGTTCCTTACAACATAACACATTTGTTTGTATCAATTACAGTATGCAGTTATAGATTTTTATTTCGATAGATTTTTTTTGAAAACAGTTTTTATATATTAAAAAAAACTAGTTATTCCTTCATATTTCTAACAAATTAAGTATCTGTTGCTTTATAGGTATAGGGCAATAATGACGAGCCTATAATCCGCGGTTCAGACAGTAGCCTGTGATGGCTTTTTAATGAGCCACAAGTTTATATTAAACTATGTTTTTATAATAGAAAGAGAACACAGACAATTGAAAACAAACAGTATAAAATTTAAGCATCAAGTTCAAATATTCAATATCGAAAATTATATAAAAATATTCCCATTTAGGACGTTGCTCAACTGATTTTGGATTGTGTATCACTGAATCTGTGTGTAACTCAGGACAATTGATTAAAAACTTAGCAATACCTAAGTTACCAAACATGAAGCGAAGCCATGCATTATAGGATATAATCATATAGTAGGAAATCAATAAGTGAAAACATTCGTATCAATGATAACGATTGGATGGTTTTGAGAAAATAAAAAGTAGATAGACTTCTTCTTGACTGCTTGAATAAGCTGTTTCTAAGCTGTACTAGAAAATTTTCTTCCAAATTAAAAATGTTTGCGGTTTAATCCAATAAAAAGTTTACAAGTCGAATAAAAAATATTTATTACTACTATAAAATACAGAAAATACAAAAGAGAATTTAGAGGTATACGTGCCTATCTCATTTCAACATAATCACCAAGTCTATTTAGGTATTTATCAGAACGCGGGACTAACTTGTTTAACCCGTCTTGTGAGAAAGCATGCCCTCTCCAGGTCTCGATGGTTGATTTTACTGAAATGTCTTGGAATATAGCAGCACATCAGAAACGATATGCTGCGTGCTACTATACCTTAGACCCAGTTCTGACGAGATTTCACTCAGAGTTTCAAGTGGATCATTTTGAATTGCTTATTCAATTCATACTATGTTGATTTTTGTCGTTAAAGAACTTGGCTGGCCGCTCCCTGTTATGTTGCGGTTTTTGACATCCTGTCTGCTTGATTGAAAACAGTGAAACGATTTCGTTACATGTTGTCTGCTCATTGCAAATGCGGGCACATCCTTTGACAATCAAATTGCATCACGGCTTGAACTTACAAACGACAAACGACCAATTTCCTAAAGTCTTGACATTTCAGTCGTCCAGACCATCTGGGAACTTTCGCTACCTCCCTTAAAACCA
>BMAO01005960.1:0-23930 GCA_019973975.1 Trichonephila clavata
CTGTCACAAACTCCCATCTTCTTAAAGCGACAGCAGCGCCACCTTTGTAAAAGGAACGAATTGACTCAGTATTAAAATGGACGCGTAGAACAAACATACTGAAACTACGCGGTAAAACTAAAGTTGATAAAGATGTTTATAAATGTTATTTGTTTAGTCTAATTAGTGTCGTGTAATGTCCCGAGTATTTTTGTTATGTGTGCTGTAAAAATTAAAAACATATAAAATTCACAAAAGGACTTTTTATTCATGGACTTTGATTTGCATCACTGTGTGGCAGCCCTCCATTGACAAGGTAAGCCATTTTACCTTGATTGTTTTCTTCATTTTAAATAACCAAAAAATGAAATCTGGCTCCCGAACAGGGACTGCCACTTAAAAAAGTACTTTGTGAACATTTTATTTATATGTGCAAAAGAATAACTTTTATATGATATTTTGCATGCTTGAAAACAAAAGACTCTCGCACATAATAATCTTTTGAGAAATTGATATATTTGATATCTATACAATTATTGATATAAATTTCACGATTTAAAATAACTTTGTATAGACTGAAGTGAACAAAAATGGCATTACAATCTCCAAGTCAACTGATTCAGATGAACTAAATAAATTGAAACGTAAGCGCGGTTGTTTACGAGGAGCAGTAACGAAACAAATAACAAAAATCGAAAGTGACATCTTAAAGCCAGACATAACAGTCGAGGATTTAGAAGAATCTATCGAACTTTTAACTGAAAGGGGCGAAGAATTAAAATTAATTGACTCCCAAATTGAAAGTCTGATTCAAGTTGATCAAATAGAAGTTGAATTTGAAAGTATAGAAGAATATAAAGAAAAAATAACCAGAACGCGATTCAAAACACGAAAATTAATTCAAAAAATTAGTAAAGGATCCAACGCTAATAATTCTTGGCAAGATAGCAATATATCTCTAAACAGCATGAGCCAAAACGAAACACAAACAAAGGAAAAGGAACGCATCAAATTACCAAAATTAACTATCCCTAAATTCTATGGCGAAATTAGTGAATGGTTAAATTTTTGGAATGCATTTAAATCTGCCATTCACGAGAATGATAATGTGTGCAAAATTGATAAATTTAATTATTTAAGATCATTTTTGGGAGGTTCTGCATTTAGCTTAATCGACGGATTAGAATTAACAGCCGAACATTATGATCACTCAATTGATATTTTGAAAGAAAGATTCGGTAATAAAAAAGTTTTAATTAATGTACACATCGATAAACTACTCCAAACCAGCCCATTAAAAAACTCAAATGATGTCAAAAGTTTTCGTAGCCTCTTTAATCATATACAAAAAAATATCAGAAGTATAGAAAGTTTATCTGTAAAAAAAGATAGCTATTCCAGTATTTTGGTTCCCATTTTAACAAAATTATTGCCACTTGACCTTCTTTTGGAATATAATAAATTGCCGAGTAATACTTCTGATTGCGAAATCGATATATTAACAGATTTTTTGTCTTCACAACTCACTGCAAGAGAACGAACCTTTTTAAATATAAATAATTCTATTCCGGAAATGAAACCTCGAACAAAAATGAATCATACTGAATATCGGCGCCAACCTACGGCATCAATGTTAATTAATGAGTCTGTTCCGTCTAGGAAAATTGAAAACGATCAAATTTGTTTATTTTGTAAATCCAATAGACATTCTGCAGTCTCTTGTATAAATAATCATTTAAGTTTGGAAGAGAAGGTAGAAATATGTAAGCGAGCTGGTTCTTGTTTTAGGTGCTTGAATCATAAAAATAAAAAACGCCATCTTTCTTCGTCTTGTAGGGCAAATGTTAAGTGCGATTTATGTTCTGGGAGGCACGTGACTGTAATGTGCATGGGAAAAGGAAAAGCGCGGGAGGATTTTTCAAAAACAGAAAATAATGACAGCGTGTTGAGTAATGCTTCTATTAGAAAGCGAGTGATGTTACAAACGATTATTGTTAAGATCTCAGGAGCTAAACAAAAACATATGATTAGATTAATTATAGATTCTGGCTCATCAGGTAGTTACATTTCAGAATTCGCGGCGCGTAAATTACAATTAAAGGATATAGGACATGAAACTGTTGTGCATGGGTTGTTTGGGGGATTGCAGAAAAAAGAGAAACATAAAAAATATGTTATTAAGCTGAGTAATGTAGATAATAGTTTCGATTGCGCGCTTAATGTAATGGAACAAAAAACTATTTGCGCACCGATTCCAAAACTAGAAAATATGAAACTTATAGAAGAAATTAAAAATTATGGAATCGACCTTAGTGATTTAACGGTAAATGAAAACTTCTGTTTATATGAAAGTAACGTTAATGAAATCCACGGATTGATAGGTGCGGACTATGCAGGGAAACTGTTTACAGGGGAAATTAAGAATCTGCCAAGTGGACTCGTTGCGATGAATACTTATTTCGGATGGACTATAATGGGGAGAACGGGGGAAGGTTGCAGCGCTAGTGAAGTTCTTTTATCGCTTCATGTTAGTGATTTGAGAATTTGTGACCTATGGTCACTTGATTCGCTGGGAATTAAAGAACCGAGTATTTCCCAGTCGAAATCGGAAATTGAGGAAGCGGTGAAGGATCATTTTGTGCGTTCATTAAGAAGAGATGACGAGGGTAGATATCAGGTGTCACTCCCATGGTTAGAGGTTCATCCTGAATTATCGGATAATAGAAACATTGCCGAAAGACGATTAAAGTCTTGCGTAAGGTCTTTACAAAAAAGAAATTGTTTACAGGAGTATGAAAATATATTTAAGGAATGGGTCTCTGAGAAAATTATAGAATCTGTTGAACCAGAGGAACTTGCTAGGGAAAAGGGCCATTTCTTACCACATCGACCCGTCTTTAAAGAAAATTCCACCACTAGAATTCGCCCAGTATTTGATGCGTCAGCCAAAGAAAGAAATTCAGGGTCGCTGAACGATTGTATTGAAAAGGGGCCTAATTATTTGGAATTGATCCCTAAGCTTCTTAACAGATTTCGGCAGGGAAAATATGGAGTGATTTCGGATATACGACGAGCTTTTCTCCAAATAAAAGTTGCTCCCTCTGATAAAAAATTTCTCCGGTTCCTATGGTGGGTGGAGGGTGATCCAAGAAAACTTATTGTTTATTCACATTGTCGTGTTGTTTTCGGAGTGAACGCGAGCCCTTTTTTACTTGCTGCCACAATCAGTTACCATTTAGGAAATGCGGACGAATCCCAAAGGGGAATAGCTGCTAAGTTAAGGGAATCTATGTATGTAGATAACTGCGTTGCGAGTGTAAATACTATCGGCGAGTTAAACTCCTTCATTACGGTATCTAAAGAATTAATGGCTTCTGCTCAGTTTGACCTAAGGGGATGGAAACATAATCGACCAGGTAGTAATGAGGAAAATTCAATATTGAACCTGTCTGATGATGAATTTAAGGAAATTGTCTCAGTTTTGGGACTTAAATGGAATTTATATAGTGATACCCTATCTTGTGAGATAAAAGAGCAAAACCAATACGTGCTTAGCAAACGAAACGTATTGTCTATGTTGAGTCAAATTTTTGACCCCATTGGGTTCACGTGTCCCATTACCCTTGTTCCTAAGTTAATCTTGCAGGATTGTTGGAGGGAGAAAATTAATTGGGACACAGAGCTTCCAGATATTTTAGGGAAAAAATTTCTAAAGTGGGCTAATGAGCTAAGTTACCTAAAAGATATAGAAATCCCGAGAAAACTACCTGAACTAAATAAGAGTGCTACTCTACATGTCTTCGTAGATGCTAGCAAGTCTGCTTATGCAGCTTCAATTTTTATAAGAAATAGTCATGAGGGTATCGTTAACTGTCAATTACTACAGGCTAGGTCAAAGGTAGCGCCCATAAAATCGATTACAATTCCCAGATTAGAAATCCTTGCGTGTACCATAGGAGCCAGACTCGCTTACAATGTAAAAGAAGATCTTAACTTAAAAAACGTGCCAACTTTCTTCTATACCGACTCAATGAATGCGTTATACTGGATAAAGAAACAAGACAATTGGGCTACGTTTATAGCTAACAGAGTCAATGAAATACGGAAATTGACGGATCCAGAAGCTTGGCGACATATTCAAGGGAAATTTAATCCAGCAGATTTGCCCTCAAGGGGGTGCAATCCTAAAGACTTATTGAAATCCCATTGGTGGGAGGGACCCGACTGGTTAAAACTACCCCATGAAGAATGGCCAGCTAGTGAAATAAAGCCCGATATGGAAATAGTCATTTCCGAGAGAAGAAGAACTGTACTCACAACTACTACTTTAGACCTTTGTAGATTTACATTTTTTCAGAAAATATCTTCTTTTAACAAAATCGTAAGAATAATGGCATATGTCATCCGATTTTGTAAGAATGTGAAAAGAAACCCTATTGACAGGAAAAAGGGAAAATTGGAAACAGACGAAATTAAAGCATCGGAAAGAGTAATTTTGAAGGAAATACAGAGAGAAGTTTTTTCAGGAGGAGAGAAGTTGAACTTGCGAATTGTGAAAGACAATGATGATCTCCTACGAGTTGAAACTAGAATTGCATCGAGGAAAGATTTACAGACTTTTAGATTTCCAGTACTGTTGCCCCACAAGCATCAAATGGTCGAAAAATTGATAATGAGTAAACACATAGAGTTAGAACATGCAGGTACTCAGACACTGATGTCATGCCTCAGAGAATCCTTTTGGATAATTAAGAGCAGAAAGACAGTGCGAGGTGTGATTAGAAAATGCGCCAAGTATAGAAGATTTTCTGCCCGTCCATTGGAAGCCGTGAGCATTCCTCTTCCAGAAGACAGAGTCAGGGATTCTGCTGTCTTTGAAGTTACTGGGATTGACCTATGTGGACCTTTGTTCCTAAAAACTGACAAAAAGTGCTGGATAGTGCTTGCCACCTGTGCTGTTTACCGAACTGTGCATTTAGAGCTGGTGTCATCTTTGTCCACCGAATGCTTTATACTGGCTCTTCGGCGGTTCATAGCTAGAAGAGGACGTCCTTCCACTGTTTATTCTGACAATGGAAAGAATCTTGTGGGCACAGCCAATTTTTTAAAGAATATTGATTGGGAAAAAATCGAAAATTTTGCATCAGAAAAAAGAATTTCCTGGAAATTTAGTCCTCCTGCTGCACCCTGGTGGGGTGGCTTCTGGAGAGGCTGATAGGATTATTGAAGAGTATTTTGAGAAAAGTTCTGGGGAGAGCTTGTTTGAACGAAGAAGAATTGGTCACTATGTTATGCGACGCAGAGAGTTTAATTAATTCTCGCCCCTTAACATACCTCTCAGAGGATCCTGATGAACTATCAGCACTTACACCATCTATGTTTCTCCAGGAAATTAGAGAGGTTGGTGTTCCAGATCTGGACATGATAGATTCAAAAAGATTGAACAAGAGGTGTGCTTATAGACTGAAATTGCGTCAAGATTTGCGAAACCGCTTCAGAAATGAGTATCTAGGGATATTGAAAGATTATTCAAAAGTTAAAAGAGAGTCGTTCATTAAAGAAGGTGATCTCGTTCTAATTGGTGATACCAACAACAAAAGAATCAACTGGCCTCTAGGTAAAGTCACAAGGTTGTATAAAGGAAAAGACGGAAGAGTGCGTGTAGTGGAAGTGAAAACACAATTTGGAAGTGTTATGAGACCAATTCAGAAACTCTATCCGCTAGAAGTGACTACAGCTGACTCTTTGTCATCAACAGAAAGAGATGTAGAGAATGGTTCTTGCCTCGATCAAGATCAAATCCCTGAGGTGCAAGGAGTGCTCCGTTCTCGTTATGGAAGACTTTTTGAAACAAACCAAGAGACTTGATAATCCATAAACTATCATGAACTCGTGATTTTTATCATGCTAATTTTGGATTCATATTTGAACTTTTATGGACTTTAATTTTATTTCTTATAGTTATTTTAATGTGTTTTTTAGTCTTTTTCAGGACATTTATTCTTACTCTTGTGACTGCTGTTTTGGATTCTTCTACATCTTCGAATCCAAAGGTGGGAGAGTGTCACAAACTCCCATCTTCTTAAAGCGACAGCAGCGCCACCTTTGTAAAAGGAACGAATTGACTCAGAATTAAAATGGACGCGTAGAACAAACATACTGAAACTACGCGGTAAAAACTAAAGTTGATAAAGATGTTTATAAGTGTTATTTGTTTAGTCTAATTAGTGTCGTGTAATGTCCCGAGTATTTTTGTTATGTGTGCTGTAAAAATTAAAAACATATAAAATTCACAAAAGGACTTTTTATTCATGGACTTTGATTTGCATCACTGTGTGGCAGCCCTCCATTGACAAGGTAAGCCATTTTACCTTGATTGTTTTCTTCATTTTAAATAACAAAAAATGAAAAGCTCTGTTTATAATATAGCTTTTAAAAAATTTCCAAATAATCCATAAATAATTATTTTTTCACTTTAACACGTAAAGAGCTAGATCATGCAGCATCACTGTATATGTGAAAAAATGAGGAACACATTTTATACCAGAAATTGTGTATCAACTCAGATAAAATTGAGTCGTATGATGAAATATGCTGATCTTTTTTTTGGATAGCGAAGCCAGAATTCGATATTAACCTTAGAGTACTGTTATATACGAAAAAATATTCCAAATTCGGGTCCTATTCTTTAACATTACGTGAAGACAGCCTTAACCCCTTAACTAGTTTGCCCGAACACCGTACGGGCTACCGAAAGCTAACCACAATCGGTTTGCCCGTACTCTGTACGGGCACTGATATTGTCTTCTTTTTATCTTTGATTTGCATGTATTTTTAATTCTTGTAGTGTGATTACATTAGTGTTAGTGTTTATATGAGATGTAGTTTGTCCATGACACTGAAGTACTTCTCATCTGAGATTTTCTTTTTGATGAAAGCGGAAATTTTTCATTGAAGGCAAGAATGTAGTTTCTTTAAAATATCCTATATATAACAAGGATTGGCAAGGCAATGTGCAGTTTGTTGCTTGAGAATGAATGAAATGGAATGATAATCCAAAAAAGCTTATATTATCTCTGTCCCCATTGCAATGTATAAGACTTAGTATTACACCATGCTTTTCAAATTGTGTGTGTGTGTGCATGTATATATGCACACACACACAAAATCCTCATCCGTTTAAAAAAGAGGTACGAACATGAAACTTTTTTGTAAGTATGAGAGAAATTCTTTTGAGATATATGAAACATTCTTCATAGCATGCAGAGCGTACTTATAAAAAGCAAATATTAAGGGTTTTTGTGTTTCATAATTATAAAATAAAAAATAGTGTAAAAACTTTAAAAAATTGAAAGTAAAATAAAATTCTTCCACTTTCGCATTCTGTTACATAAGTATAATGCTTAGTTATATGCAACAAAAAATGTTCCCTTTTTGGAACATTTGGGGCAACAAAATTGACCGCTCAAGGGGTTAAACCAGTGTTTCTCAAACTGTGAGGCGCGTCCCCCTAGGAGTAGTGATAATTCTACAAGAGGGCGCAATCATATTGAAAATTCAAAAACAAAAATTATTTAAAAAAATTGTTAATTTACTGAGAGTAAACAAACAAAACATAATAAAAAATAAAATGCTCATTTACACTGATATAATACACTTATAAATGCATCAGTACTGTACAATGTCTTTGATAATTAATTTAACAATACTGAGTTAAGAACAAATTTAATAATTACAAGTGACCCCATGGGCTTGCCATATATAAAATTATACACAAAAATTAGCACTTATCTGCCGATCAAAAGTAAAGATTTGCTCCCCAAAGTCACCGTTTTCCCCGTAGGTGCGCGTATCGGATGTACTGGTGGGTGGGGGGAAGAAGAAAATGAATATATATAAGAAAATCCTCTGATATAAGTAAATCCTTCGCAAACACTATCAAAGTCCTTTTATTGCATTCTTAAGCCATAGGAATAATTTTATGGATAGCAGTGCACCGAGAAAAGATCATACTTCGAAAAGACTTATATATACGCCCAGGGCAATTAACGCTTTGACTGAGTGAGACGTTTATATACGCCGATGGCACTTAAGAGGTTAAAGTTGTATTGCATCTTTGCATCATAGTATTATTGAATTAAATACATTGCTATTATATGGAGGGGGAGCAATGAATATTATGATCGAATATTGGGTCGTAAATATTAAACGCTTGAGAAGCACTGGGTTAAACTCAATCTCTGAATATTTTTCTTTTTTTAAAAAAAAAACATAATTTCAGAAATCTCTTCTTAATCGTACCATTCGCACAAAGAATGAACAATTTACCCTTAAAAAGGCATTTTCCATATACAGTAAGTTCTCATCGTGATATAGTTCGAAAAGAAACATAGATATTTCACAATGCTCATAATAAGAAAAGACTTTATTGATCTGAGTCCCTCTTATAATATGGACAATGCCCTTGCCAAGAACGTTATTCAGATCCACAAACGTCGGGTAACAGGGCTTAGTTCCATTTGTAGCTGGACTTAAGCCAAAGACTTTATACAATGTAATCAAAAGTACTTACAGTAAAATCATTCGGGGCACGATCTTTGTTTCTTTTTCTTTATTTTCTCTCTCTCATCCCCAAGAAAAGATAACGACAAAGAAGTGAATTGCAAATCCTTTGAGCTGACCTAAAAGCAGAGAATTGTGTGTGTGTGTCGGTTGTAAAACAAATTTTATAAGCCACATTTTTTAGAAAAACCGTATAAAAATAATTAAATTTAAAAGAAAATCATTCAATAAAAATTATATTGCTTAGAGTTTCAAATAGATTGTTGACAAATAAATAATGCAAATTAATTTTTTAAATCATTGAAATGTTTTTCATAAAAAATAAGAAATATCGTATGTTTCGATATTGCTAATTAAATTATATATTTTTAGTGAAATAAATTAATATACTATTGTCTAACTAAGTAGGAATTTTCAATATTTTTTATGTATATGATTAAAACGACTCACTAACTCCTCACGAGATCTCTGAAATTATTAGACAGCCTGTAGACTTAAAATTTGGTAAGCATGTTTCTTTTGTAGAGTAGAGATCCGCTAAGAAAGAGTTTTAAGTAAATTGATTCTCAAAGAGAAGGAGTGGATACAAATTCCCGTTTTTGAACAAAAAATATACAAACTCGAAATTTAGCAATCGTGTTTCTTTTGATGAGTATAGGTCCAATAAAATCCGGGAACGGACCCCCAAAGGAAGTTACGGGGCAGTTTAGATTTAAAAAATCCCATTTTTGAACTATTAGACCTACAGAATTGAAATTTAGTAGGCATGTTTCTTTTGTTGAGTAGAGATCTGAAGAAAGTTTGTAGAAAAAGACTCC
Organism: Trichonephila clavata; assembly: GCA_019973975.1. NCBI lineage: Eukaryota > Metazoa > Arthropoda > Arachnida > Araneae > Nephilidae > Trichonephila > Trichonephila clavata. The sequence goes on from BMAO01005960.1 coordinate 9,360, forward strand.
CGAAGAGGGAAGAGAAGATGGTTTAGATTAAAAAAAATTCCCATTTTGAACTAAAACTTACAAACTTGAATTTTGGCAGGTATTTTTCTTTTGTGGAGCAGAGATCCGGTAAGATTAAATTTTGCGGAAATTAACTCCAAAGGGAGACAACGGGACGTTTTAGGTAAAAAAAAAAGCTTTGAGTTTTAGATCTATATAGTTGAAATTTAGTAAGCACGTTTCTTCTGTTGAAGTAGAGATCCGCTAAAATGAAGGAGCGGTTGCATGGATGCAAAAGATAATTATATCTCCGTTTTAGAAATTCATGCCCTCTCCTTTTTAAATCCCACTTTAAAAATGTTTTTCCTGGACTTTAAGAATGTTTTTGAATACAATTGAAAGCTAGATATCAATAATTGAAAGACAGAATATATAGTCTTACAATTTTCTGAAATATCCAGCAAAGCGGGCGGTAACGAGTAGTTATAATCATGAAATCAATGAGGAGGGATAATAATTTACTTCTGAGACTTTCTTTTTGATTCGAAAAGAATGTAAGCAAGAGAAACTTAATTTCAGTTTATATGAAATGAAATATGGAAAGGTGATTATATTTGTTTCAGAACGAAAATTAAAGTGACAAAAATTAGTAGTTAAATAAGTAAGAAATTGGAATCAACTTTTTAAAATGCTTCCTTGAAAGTTCTGTTTTATATTTTGAATCTGCATCACGCGTTACAAATTTAGATTCCAAGAAGTAAAAATTTTGCAGCTAACACGGCATTTGAAAAAGAAAACTAAAAATTTTGCTATTGTCATTAATTAGGAAAATAAATATTAAGTTAAGTTAGAGCACACAAAAAATTTTCGGGGGGGGGGGGGTCGAGGGACGGAAGTTCACCATTCTCTTATCATACCTCAACACGCCACCAAATTTTGTCGATTGTCGGGCACAAAAAATAGTAAAAAATAAATAATCAGCATTGATTAATAAAACACACTATTAATAACAAATACTTAATTAAAGTTTAGGAACTATACACATAGGATTGTAATCAATCAAAAAAGAAAAAATCAAAAGCGTTGGGGAGTCTGGATCCGGGGACATCCCTCCCCCCTTTCTCTCCCTATGTGCATCACTGGTTAGATTGTTTTTCTATATTGAAATGAATTTCTTTTAGCTTGGTATTTTTCAACACTATTGCAAGATAATCTATCTATCGGTAGATTGTACAAGTCGAAGGAAATCCATGTCTTATCCTTTCTCCGAGCAAGCTGTTTTTCGGCATATATTATAAAATAAATAAATATATGCATTTTAAACCTTTAGTTTAATTTTGATGGACATAGTGTACAATCCCTTGTTGATGTTTAAGCGAGTAATTTCTAAGCTAATTTTCCCATTATAATAAAACGAGGTCTAATCTTGATTTTTTTTAAACAGAAAAATGTCTTATTATTAATATATTTTTTCAAAACAATTGGAGACATGATGATTATGAACAACAGCTGCGAGTGAAGAAAAGTCTATAATTGACTGAAATAATATTCATAAGTGAATAAAGATTATTATACAAGATGAAATATTTTTTTTAAAAAAAACTGGTTCCGTTTAATTGATGTATTGCAGATGCTGTGTTAAATATTTCATAGTCAGAAATAAATGAAACACAACAGACGTTTGCGTTCTTTTCTTGTTTGGGCAGACAGATGTGCCCCGGATTGAAGTTTAAAATAACTGTCACCTTAAACAGAAGTTCTTGGAAAAGGGCACAGCGTGCTTTATTGTATATTATTACGCCGGTTTATTTTCTTTGCTTTTTTTGGCTTGCCATCTGACCTGACGAAATTGATATACTTCCTTCAGTAGAAAAGCAATCTGTAATTTCGCGGGTTGATTGATGATTGCTTAGAAACGTCTCATTTCAAAGCAACACGTGAACCATTTCCGAAGACACCATAATTTTGAACCTCGGTCAAGGGACGAGGACTATGCTTGAGGTGGCACCCTCTCTCCAAATTTAGTTCGAAGATGTTCAAAAAATTAATTTCATCATTTTTTTCACTCGAAAAACTTCATTGCCAAAAAAAAAAAAAAAATACACCATGACCTATAAATTTTACACTGTTTTTCGACATAATAGTAGCGACCGATATTAAGATATTTGTCGTAACGTAATATCAGTTTGAAGAAACCTCTCTGGGGTAAGACCCGGTGCCTTGCAATATGAAAGGAATTGTCGCACAGCCTGCTCCAAATCACATTGTTTTGGAAGTTACGCCACGAGAATGCGACCTCAGATGTAGGGAACAGTTAAGTCAAGTGGGAGCATTGTTATTTTCAGCTGTAGATGTGAAGGGATGCCTACTCTTCAACCTTCATCTGCCACAGTCTGCATTCCTTCTCTGGACATGCAACACCAGCGACCAATAATTTCACCGAACATGACCTCTTAGCCATACATGGTCTACAGGCAGGGACATCTTAAGACATGGACCAACTGGGCCCGGGCCTCAGTCACAATGGGGACCTCGTCTCGTTTTTGACTGAGCCCTAATAAGATATTGATTCGAATAATTTCAATGGTCAAATGATATTTCCGCTTGTATTCTCCGAAAAACTGGGAATTTCGGAGGATATGTCAACTGGCTACATGAGATGACCACCGTCCTTGTATAGTCCTAGACCTACCAGCGTACTCCATTATTACTCATTCAGTCAAAAGGAGGCAATCGGTCGAACCGGTCTGTGTTATTGTAAGTCATGCACATTTATTTGTTTCGGGTTATTGTTTGTACGAGTATTTAACAACGTATGCTATGTATTGTGACTACTTTTAATGTCATAGGTGGGGTCTAGATATGTGTAGGGGCCCAGGGCATCAAGAAGTCATTTCTCCCTGTATGTAGTCACTCATGGATGACGGACACACTATTCACACGAGATTATTCATACAGGATAACAGCACGCACTTCCATTAACTAAAATGTTTTCAGCACACGTCTGCCTGCCGTTGTGATTTGTAGCTGGTTTTATTTGCTAGGGCACTTGGCTCGGCTGAGCCTCTAACTATCTGTGAGCGTTATTGATGGCATGAAGCATTGGGATTTGTACTCGAATAACCTCGGGCACGCCTGCATGCTGCTGCTCTTTCTTCTTCAAAGCTCTACGCAAGCGTCATTCCTCCTGCGTTAACGCTTCTTCCCTCTTTGAGCTGGAAACGGATATGGTTCCTAAGGGTAATTTTTTTTCTCCTGGAGTATCATCTTTTTTTTTTTTTTTTTAAAAAAGAACGAAACTTATTTTTGAAGTGTCCCGTGTGATTTTGCTTGGGTTGAAATATTTGATTATTTATTTAGTTACTCTTTTGAATCCACACATGGGTTATTGGAGATGGATTGAGTAATTTTGATCCTCGGTCAAGTGAGGAGGACGACACCTAGACTTGCATCCCATTCTCCAAACTTCCATACCACACCAATACACGAAAATTGAAAATTAAACACATGCATTTCTTTTGTAGTTTGCCTGAAATAATGTTATTACGAAAAAATCAAACCAAATAAAATAAAATTATGTTCATCGAAAGTTTTACAAGAATTAAAATAAATGTTCACATTTTTAAATATACAGGGTGTCTACAAATCAGTCGGACAAAAAGAATGATTTATTGTAAGTAATTTACTGGGGAAAAAATTAAAATGCATATTGTTGTAAGATAAAAAAAAAATAGACCAAGTTTGCCATTATCACAAATGTTTGATGTTACTTCCTTTCGTTACTCTACAAATATCCCATCGGCAAATCAGGCCTTGTCACACATTTGTCAGCATGTCTTCGTCGATCAAATTAATAGCAGCGTAGATTTTTCATTTTAGTTTATGAATGGGTGTAGAAAATGACGTACGGTACACTTGATCCTTTATAAAACCCCACAGATTGAAATCCAGTGGCGATCGTGAAGGCCACTGAAAAACATCTCCATGACCAATCCAAATTGGTACCTCAACATTAAGGTAAGGTGTAACATCGTTGGGGTTGTGATAAGGCTGCCCATCCTGTGGAAAAATCACATCTTTTCTTTGATGATTGGTATGAGGACGATCTGTAGCATATCCAGGCAAATAATTCCTGCAACAGTCTTTTCAGTGAAGAAAATTGGTCCATTCGAGGAATTCACTGCACAAAACACGTTTAACTATCCCTTTCATGTTCTAGGATGGCATAGGGATTTTCCGACCCCAAAATTCCTACATTATGACACCTAACGCGCTCTATGAATAAACTTAAGATATATTCCTACTAGTCTGACTTGAAATGGGTTAATTTAATTTTTAATATTTCGAAAGTTCCCAGGTTACGAAAGTTCCCAACTAATTTGTATACACTCTATATAGGTATCCAAACACGTTGAAAACGATCAAATTCGGTCAAGAGAGAATTTTTTTTTTATTTTATTGAATAGAGTTATCGTTCGACTTTACAAAACAAACTTTGTTTCGTTTCTACGCTACCTAGAGGCCAAGTTACAATCGTTTTTATAAAGTTAGAAAAACCGGAAGTGGGTCTTTGATCTACTAGAAATGAGCATTTAAATTGCTCAAAATCTATCCTGGCGAGTCTGATAACGCAAAATGTTATAAATTTATTTCTGTAAAACTTTTAGAACCTGACATTTATGTTATTTTCTAGAGAATGTACTAAAATATTTCTTATTGTATGTATACCTTTTGAGTTATGACTTATTTAAATAATGGTCTCATAAATGTCAAATTTTTATAATGTTTATTCAATCAGCTCTAAAATTTTCAAATTTTTACAAAACATTAAATTTTTTGTACATTTTCTAGATAAATGCACCTGATTGGTTTTAGTAATGCGTTTACTCAAATATAAGTTTATTACTTTTTTCTCTAATTGCTTTGAAGTTTTTCAAAAATATTGCTAACATTTTACTTATAATTGTAATTTTTGTAAATTTTAGGTAATTCATTTTAAATATTGTTAGTTAAATATTAGTGTATATTTATAGGTTTTGAGTCCTAAAAAAACACTATAATGTTTAAATATGCTATTTTGTTAAAAAGAACTCCGATTACATGCTCAGATACCTTAAATCGGATATTTCTTTTCACTTTTGTTTCTGACACAAATCAAATTTTTATACTCTATTACCCATATAAACAAATTTAATGTTTCTTAAAACACATAAAACAAATGCTAGTAGTTGTAAGGTGTTATTTGTTTTGCATGCCTTACGCATGAATATTATTTTTGTTATCTCTCATTGATATAAATATTTACGCGTTCCTTTACATTTGATCTTTGCAGATGGTATTTTGCCACTTAATAAAAATGACATGCGTTCATTCTGTCGTAATATGTTGAATCAGAGATGGTTGATTTACTCAGAGCGTCGTCATAGACGAGAGGCATGAAAATAATAAATAATCCACCTGTTCGATCGGATTTACTAAATCATAATTTTTAAATGTGGAGAGAGAAAAATTTAAGGCATCCGACTACCCTAAGATTGTAAATTTTGCCAAAAATTGACACATTTTTTTATAATTTTATTTTATAGACCATCTTATTAGTTTTACAAAAGTTCAAAGTTTATTATTTTCCGTTCACTAGAAAAAAAACTACAAGTGTTTTAGTAAAAGTAGATGCCATTACTTTAAACAAGATGTCATATACTTTAAAACGCGTTTTACTCGAAATGTGTTTTTTTGAAAATGCTCAAACGGGGACAGCGATTGCTAAAACAGTTTTGAAAATAATTAACTGAAATTTTTTGTGTATGTTCAGGTAGAAGTGTTTTAACATTCAGACTTATCAATCACTAAAATTACAAAATGTACAGTCCCTTATGTGAATATAATCACTGTTTTTTTAATTCATTTTATATAATAATTAAAATAAAGTGCTATAGTTTTTGTAAAAATTAAATTATCTCTTATACTGAAGGTCATTTCAAAAATGAATAGCATAGCTGTTTGTTTATAAACTTTTGGTACAGAATGGGCCCCGTTTAGGTTATTTTTTGTAAATTTTTGCCAATTTTTTCCCATTTTAGTAATAATAATTATTTCTTTTTCTCTTCTTAATTTTAGCATATTTTTCTTAAAATGTACTAAACAAATCTAACACCCCCCCCCCCTTTCCCCGAAAAAAAAAGTTGTCGCAAGTAATCGGACACCTTAAATTTATAAAAGAACATTTGAAGACTGAATTGACTTGCTATGCAGTCTTTTCTTTAAAGTTTGTGTATTATTTTTTATACAAATACAAATAAGAATAGGATGTTCAAAATAAAGCCATTTAGCGTTGATCATCTTCATTATAATCAGAATTTTAAAAATAATTTTGAAATTGAATATTTAACCCTGAAAATTTTAAGGATCTTTTATATATTAAAATAAAAAGATTTCATAAATTCACATCAAAATGACATTATTTTTCTAGAACTAAATCATTATCAGTACAAAAATAGATTTATCAGTGATTAAAAAGAACGGAAATAACTAAGAAAGATTTTTAAAAAATATGTAAAGCATTTCCTGAAAGCAGCTTCAAATGTCAAAATATATTTAAGAAATCAGATACTCTTATCTTTTCACTTTGGAAAAAAAAGAATATAATATTTTCTCTATCTCTCTATATACAGGATGTCCAGAAACTCAATGTAAAGAGGGCATGGAATGAAAGGACGGGATCATATCAATTTTCAGAAAAATAAAATTCCATATCATTTGGGGAAGTGATGACTAGCGTATTTCTGAAAATGTGGAAGATTGACAACTTCTATCGCATTATTAGGTACTTTGCCCACACATTACACATTTTTTTTACATTTACATTTCATTAACGGGATGTTATTAAGCCATGTTATTAATCACAGTTACAAATCTAGAAAAAAACTTTGCTGTTTTAGTTAAAATTAATGTAATTCGAGTCGGTTTGAAAAACTTTTGATTCTCCACAAAAGAAAAATATTACATACTACCATAGACAGCAGCGTAACGAAGAATATTAGCCCCCTTAGCCCCTGAAAAGACAGATTTTGCATTTAATATTGTTACGAATTTTGTGTAAATAATTTGTACTTTGGATATGTAATACATTTTTACTACTCTACGTTATATTTATTGTAATATTCGCAAGTAACGCCGTCCCTAACTTTATACTGGTGATTCAATGGAACTTGGCGAAATCTTGGTGCTAGAGCCAAGTTGGCATAATTTTTGGCGAGTTCCGGACACTATGGATTCTTCTAGAAATTAGTGGAGAAATCCACTAATCTCACGATCTATGACGCAAGAGGATCTTTCTCGAAGTTTCCGCCGGATTTATAAATAGAGCGATGCCCGCCGAAAATGAGTTAGTCTTGTTTTAACCAGTGATTAGTAAGCATTGTTTTGACTAGCGATTAATAAACTTGCTTTGAACGTGATTAGCTAAGCTGTGCTTGTGAATAATCTTTTACATACGTGTATTTTAGATACTAATAATTGTATCTGAGTGCTGTTGAACGCGTGAAAACCTTCTGAGATTTATTTTGTATCCTGTATTTCAAAGATTGTTTTTGAGACAATAAATTCTCACCACTCTTAAAGAACTGTCTTGTTGTTTGTGACTGATTTGCATAAAATCCTCGAACCCAGATAAGCGTAACAATATTTTAATATTTTATAAATTGTTTAAATACTATATGGCTTCAGTCGAGTTTTGGACACCCTAGAATCCTGGGCCCGCCGCAATGCGGGTGCTGCGAGGGTATACGTTACGCCCCTGACCTTAGGCAATTTATTTTAAAATAAGACCCATTTATTTAAGATTCCAAAATGTTAAAACATCTACTTCTTTTTCATCCATAACAATTATTATCAATTTTTTTAACAAAATGACTTCATTTTAAAAAAAACTCAATCTTAAGTGCGGTACACAATCAAGCAATCAATTTAAAAATAAAACGGAACACATTTTTGTAATACTTAAATGAATTGAATGTTCAAACTGTTCACCTTCTAATTGCGTCAAAGGATTTCTGAACCAGTGGGAAAAAAATGCAGGTAAGAGCTTGCATTCATATAGAGCTGGAGTTGTACCTTTTTTGGAATCTTAAATGAATGGGTATTATTTTGAAATAACTTTTGACAATATTTTTTTTTTTTATGGAGAGTCAAAGTTAGGTGACATATTTTTATCAAACCCCAAATCCCACAAACTGCATTAATTTTAACTAAACCAACAAAAATTTTTATCCGACTTGTGATTGCGATTAATAGTACGGCTATGTAAAAGAACGTTAGTGAAAAAATCATATAAAAATTAGGAAATTTGTGGGTACAGTAGCTAATGATGTGATGAAGAGTGCCAATTTTCCACATTTTCAAAAATGTGTGTATCCTCACTTAAGGAATTGATAGGAATTCTTTTTCATAATTTATTCTAGAACAGATATGACCTCACCTATCACCTCATGCCCATTTATCGTTAAGTTTCGGTACACCCTGTATAAATAAACCTACAGTATTGCTAACGGACTAAGTTATTTTGGTCGGTGAAGAAATTAAGTCAAGAAATGAGGATGGTATACCTCTGTTGCTAATTTAATCTCATCATTTCCATCCCACATCTTTTGAAACTTTTAGGCTCAGTTTAAAATATAACAGACCGTCTCCCTCTATTATTATTTGATGAAACAAATATTGAAAACAGAAATTCAAGTTGATTTAAGTCAGCCACAAAACTTATCTTAATTCTTTGTTATGGTACCTTGATTACATGCAGAATACATTTAAAAACATGCTATTAAAATTTTTAAAAAAATGATGAAATGTTCATATTATTGTAATAGGTAACATATTTTTAGTTACATATATCGAAAAATCTACGGCATACAAGTAAACTCACTATTTTAAGCGGATAATTTCTGTAATGTAAAACCTCTTTTTAAAAAAATACATTTTCCCCTACACTTCTTTTAAACATATGTAACATTGGTTACACAATTGATATTACTCATAACGCATACTTAGGATAAAAAGGATAAAAATAAACACCAATTACAGATAATGAAACACATGTCTTCTAATTTTGTTCCACGAACAATCATGAGTCAATAATTACTTATTAATGAACAATAATTCAAAGGTGACTATTTCCTCAAAAATAACTAATTATTTTACTTCATACTAAATAAAACATTATTTTAATCATCCATTAAAATTATCTTTCAGTATTGCAATCATATGAAAAATAATTTATAACATTGCGTTAATATTTTAAAATTATTTATTTTGAAAAAATCGCAAAAATATTTTTTTTTATATTTTAAAATACTTGTAATGATAATTCATTCTTAGCCTTATTTTCTGTTTTTGTTAAGTTAGAAATTTTTCCTAATGCAGTCTCACACACATACACATGCTTAATAAAGACAATATTTACATAATGACACAGTTGTACCATAAGTCATAACGCCGTAATTGAAGAACAGATGGTGACACATTTGTTGAGTATTATGCGTAATAAGAATGAATGTAGCTAGAAAAGTAAGAAAAATATTTCGTATAGATGTTTGAAAAGTTGTTTTTGTGTGTGTGAAAATGTTTCGAAGATTCTTTTTTTAATGTGAAATGAATTTCTAGATGTCAAAACACGTGCAAAAAAGTACGTTTTTACATAATTTTTGCTTAAATTACTATAAATAAACGAAATTCTATTCCAAGCAGTCCATGGAATATATATATTTATTTAATCCTTTAATGGGTCATTTATTTCTAGTAAAGGTGTATTCAGATATTTTTTGAATTGAGATTGATTTCACAGAAAAGAGAAATTAATTTAGCTTATTAGATAAAAATAATGTTATTTTTAACACCATTTTTTTTGTAGTAAGTGTACTTACCTCCACCCCCATTTAAGGCTATTAAAAAGTAGGCAACTTGATGTTATTTACTTCATTTTTGTTTGTTTTATATTTATGAAATATTTGCTGGATATCTGCGTCGACGACGGATCAGAAATATTAATGTGAGTGGGACTGTAATTAATTTAAAAAATGCGAGTTTTAAGGCATTTTAGTGCAGTGTTTCCCTAGCAAGAGATATTGTACAAGTGTGGGTGTGCGGGAAGGGGGGCGTGGCGATCGCAGCACCAACAAAATATATTTGTAAATACTACGAACTGAAAAACGAATTGTATATTATAGCTTTTTTTATTCATAAATGACAAATTACAATATTATTTTCCATGAAATTTTGGAAAACACGGAGATACACTTAATGGAGCATCTCAAGCTGTGTAAACATGTCGTGTTCTGTTTTGATATATCTTAGCAGTGCACAAACAACACCACTAGTATGCATTCCCTCAAATTGGAATATGGTTACCAATTTTATTCAATCTACTTCTAGAATCATTTTATTAATTGCTCAGGAATCTAATGGGTCGTCCTTTTCGTTTCCCATGCGAAAATCCCAAAATTAATCGGTGTACTAGCTGAAAACCTAGTTAGTCTTGAGATCACTTACCTCCACTAGCGCACACAAAAATTTCTTAAGGGGTGTGTCCATGGTTGAAAGTCCCCCAACTCGTATCATACCTCAAGACATCAATTGATTCTTCTGATTTTGTTAACAAAAAACAGTAAAAAATAAATTATTGAATTAATAATTAGCATTAATTAATAAAATAAATTGTTAATTACAAGTACTAAAAAATTTTACGTTATATATATACTTTGGGGGTGTCCGTCCCCCCCCCTTGTGTGAGCCACTGCTTACCTCTATTACATAATTTCCGCAAAATAAGGGAATTGACAATTGTCAGATCAATGAGGAAATAAGATTTGGTGCTACCATTTCCAGGAGAGTCATCCAATTGCATAATGTTCTTGAAGTCGATCAAAGTGATCTAATAATCTCATTATAGGGGGCAGCAGAAGTTGGACACGATACCTGACTAATGAACCCATCTTCTTCATGAGACTGTGTGTGTTGTAGAAAAACTGCTAAAATGGCCTCTCATCTTAATCCTATTATTATGTAGGGGAGAGGTAGTGGCGTACATCCCCAAAACCCTCGCATCGCAGGGGGCGGGGCAGGATTTTAGCGGATCCAAAGCCTGATTGAAGCCAAATACGTATCTTTTGTAAGATATGGCTTGGGGCCCAAAACCTGACTTTGCAGGGGGCCTTAATATTGTTCGTTACGTCATTGTGTGGTGGTGGTGGTGGTGAGGGGGTAACACGGAGTGTAAGACTTATAACAGGGGTCGGCAACCTATGGCACGTATGCTAAATGTGGCACGCGGTACAGTTCTTAGTGGCACTCTACTGAGTTTCTCATGAAGTTAAATTGTTTGTAATCTTTTCTGCACCCATTAGTGTTTTATCCCCTTTCGTTCGGTTTTTAGTGCCAATACATAAATAAAGAGTATGATTTTTCAGTCTAAAGTCACCACAAGAATGGAGGTGTATTCTTCTCAGAGATGAGAGTTGAAATGTACCGGACAAAGTGATTCTCGTCGAGTTGTTCACCTGGAGAGAAAATAAAGTTCTCTTTCATCCCTCCTACGTAACAAAAATCGACAGATTTGGTAGCAAAGGAATCCTTGGGTGTGGTGGCATAATGTTCGGCAGTTGTACCCTACTTACGTTTTCGATGCTGTTTCTCTCAATTCACTGCACTATAGGGATGAGGTCCTGGAAGCCTGTATGAGTTTTTTTTAGATGCTATGAGCCTAGACTAGAGTTTCTCTCCCGGGATCCTGGGAAATCGTAAGATTTCCGTATTTTTTGTATTCCCAGGAATTCGCGGGAATGGCACGGGGCTTAAATAATCTTTGAGGTAGCTATTTTTGGCGTGACTGGATTTCAACCTCGGATATAAATTTTAGTTGACCGTTCTGTGGCATGTTTTCAATCGTTCATTCCTATCTTTTTAGAAGAAGGAATGTTCGAGACCCGATCAATGGGGTAAGAATGTAATAAGTGAAAGAGTAACACCTACAAGGGGTTGGTGAGAATTTTCCCAGCTTGCCGTTGGAAAGCGTATCCATTGAAATTATCCTGATCTGTTCTTATCTGTCTATCTAACATTGCTTCGTCAACTAAAAGAATTTAGTTTTTAAAGGAATCTCATTTCGTAGACTTTTTCACGACCAATCAGATAAAAACTCTGAAATTTGTATTTATGTGGACACAGTTTAAGTACTAATACTTATTATTTATTTAATTTTTTTTTAAAATTTGGATACCTTTTTTTTATTATGAGCTATTTAATTGAACCAGAAATTTTAAGAAGGGAAAAACTCCAAAATTGTTTTTTTAGAGGAGGGGGGGGGGGGCGTGATATTTTTAAGCAATCTCTCAACTTTTCTTTTTTATTATTTTTCTTAACCAAACTTTTGTGTGAGATTCTTACATTAATACTTATTTTTGTTTATGTAACAATAATATAGCAATTGAATAAGCATGAAATCAGTTATACTAATACAAGAATCAATATTTTTAACGTGCGTTATCGTTACTTCAGCAGCAAAACTATTTTCAAGTATTTATTAATATTTATCTCCGAGTAGAAACATTAGAGAAATAATTGATTCAGCTTTGACTAATAAATTTTCAAATGCATGTGAGTCAGTAAAGAAACAGTAACTTTTAGTAGTTATTTTTTGAATGTGAATTTTTTTTCGAGACTTTTAATGAACAAAATCTGAAATTATAAAAAAAAATTTCTTTGTCGTTAACCTGTTTGCCGTTAGGGTTAAAAGTGATAAATTTCATTTAAAAAAAATTACAACTTTTAATTCGTGAGAAAGTTTTTTTCCTCTGTGTATACCAGAAAGTTGAAGATAAAAAAACCGATGTGGTAACAGCATCTACAAAATAAAGATAGTGTGACCTATTCATTTATTATAAACTAAGTAAATTATTTTGTATTCGAATTTTGAATAATTTCTTTCTTCAGAATAATTATTTATTCACAGTCTAAATACTTCCTTCTGCAGGTTTCGTTTCATTTCGTATTTTTTAGCTCAATGTATAAATGAGCATTTATTTTGGAATTTATATGTATCCTTATTTCATATAATTATTATTGATATTATTTAAAAATAACTTATTTTCAAATTTTTTGTAGCTTTGATGTATTTCCGGAAGCGACAATTACATCCCCGGGATTTCTCGAGAATGGAAAAAACAGGGAAATCGGGAACCCTAGCCTTGACTCCTTTTTTTTTTTTGGACGATAATGACGTTCGCACTGAACTCGCATTTTTGATAACTTTTATGGAGCAGATATTCGCTGAATGGATTGACACCTCGAGGTCTCCGGATCACAATTATATTGAATGTGTTTGGAATAGTCTAGGAAAAGCCCTTTCACAGCGTAGCTCCCTTCTCAGTCCCGCTTTTTTGGAAAAAGGAGCTTTGACACCCTCATAAACAGTATGGCAGCTCGTTTTGAGACGTATAGTAGTGCACGGTGGTCACACTCCACATTAGACAGATTTTTCCCAAGGTAAATGCTTTATCTCTGATCTTTTTGATATCACTCGTATCTTAATTTACAATGTGTTAAAATCTTTTCCATATTAATATGTTACTATATTCTTTCTGGCATTGGAATATATCTCTGCGCCAAATTTCGCTGCAACACAGTAAATAGCTCATGAGTTTTCACAGATTTTATGTTTGTGACCTTAATTTTGGACATGAATGTACGAAGTACAAACATTCGGAAGCTAATAAATATTTTTCAATAATGCATAATTAATTTCACAAACTCTATTTTTTTCCTTGTATTTTCAGCCTGTTTTCGGCATGTGTTACCGCAGGAATCGAATTATTTCAAATATTTCTTACTGTGTGGCTCTCTGTATCATATTAATGGATTGGTTTGGCACACTACAGCTACACGGTTGCTGAACTCTGGTTTATACTTTTTTAAAAATTTCTGAAGTTATTAAAAGATGGTAGCACAAATGAAAAGTGATAAAATAGCTTACCATGGACATTTAAAAATAAGTGCATTGGAAAGGTTTAATGGAAAATAAAAATCTTTGTTAATGAATACTGATTACAAAAAAATATTATAGTAACACAATATAAATACAGTCGACTCTCGCTAATTCGAACTTTCGATAATGCGAACCTCTCGCTAATTCGAAGTATATGCTCAGCCCCTAGAAAAAATCTTGATATTTCGAACAAAAACAATACGTTTGGTACACTCAATATTTCGAAGTAAAATCTGTGGCTGGCCAGAATACAACACGCGATATAATTCGAAGTTATCTTACAAAACTCTCGACATTTCGAACGCTTACTATCTAGAGTCCTATAGGAAACAGGTTGGAGCTTACATGTTCTATGTTGCATGGTCTCTGTGTGTCTCCCCTGCAACGTAGCTCCTTTGATGACCATCTGCCTGCTACCCCTTCTTTGTGTTTCCCGGTTCCTCGGGCGAAAATATATTTTTATTGTTTTTCTTCTTCAAGTGGACAGCTCTGGCCGCACCTGTTGTTAGCAGTCCATATCTTACTCGTGCTCAGAAAAGATGGTCCGCTATTGTGATGAG